>CM044006.1:15884125-16097063 GCA_024085815.1 Flaveria linearis
AGCATGAATCATCAGCACCTTTAACAGCAGTAGAAATCGTAAATCATCATCATCATCATCGCAGCAGGGACCGTTGTATATATATATGTGTGTTTTATATGTTGATTAATTGATAATTGTTTATATATTGTTTTATAAAGAATTATGATGATTATGATCTAGATCTTGGTAAAAAATTGTTTCTCATAAACTGCAGTTTTTTAAGTATATATGTGTTTTATATGTTTATTAATTGATTTTATATTAGGTTATATGCATGAGTACTCATCTTCAATGGCTATGGATGCATATTATTGTTTTTTAATAAAGAATTATGATGATTATGATTCTAGATTTTGTAAAAAAGCATCCTTTAGTTTAATATGTGGGTTACATGTGTGTTTTATATCTTGATTTTATAGTAGGTTCATGCATTATCATTGAGAACATGCAAGTATATACATGTCTTAACATAATGTTATCTTTATATACATGTCTTAAGAAGATGGATACCCAAACATATCTAGTGGTAAGGACAACGAAGAAATTAAACCTGTGAGTGGAAAAAAATCCGGGAAACGAAAAGTGCAACCAAAGAAAAGGAAGCTCAAAGCAGAATGTTGGAAACATTTTCAAGAATTCTATGATGAGGAGGGTCATAGGAAAGGAAGATGCAACTATTGTGGTAATGTGTTATGTGCTGAATCTTCAACGAATGGAACATCGTCGTTGAATAAGCATGTAAAAAGTTGTGGAAAAAACACTGCTAATATGAACAAAGACCAATCTCGGCTCTCTTTGAAGAAAAGTGAAGATGGTCAAGGCACGTTAAAAACATGGAAGTTTGGACCCTGCTAATGTTAGAAGGGCATTAATTCAGATGATTATCGAGGACGAACTTCCTTTTCTTTTGTTGAACGTGAAGGGTTTAGGAATTTATGGAAGCTGTGTGTCCTAGTTTAACATTCCCTCGCGGTTTACGATCGCCCTTGATATTGTTGAATTCTATCTTAATGGAAAAAAGAAGCTAAAACAATTTTTTACTTAAAACCAACAAAGGATTTCTTTCACAACAGATACTTGGACTTCAGAAGAGAATAATAAACTTTAGGCCAATACTTAGCCATAAGGGTGATCAGATCGCGACAGTTATTGAAGATTGTATCGACGAGTGGGGGATAAATGGAGTGATGGCATTTACTATGGATAATGCCACATCAAATGATGTGGCAGTTAGAGAACTGAAGCTTAGGTTGCCAATTTGATTCGTAATGGTATGTTCCAACATGTTAGATGCCTATCCTACATAATAACCTCATAGTACAAGATGGATTGAAAGACAAGGTAAAACCATTGAATGTATTTGTGAGGTAGTCAAATATATTAGATCATCGGCGGGTAGACTACATGACTTTAAAGCATGTATTACAGAGAAAAAAATTGACAAAAAAGCGTTGTTATCTTTGGATGTGTGCACGAGATGGAATAGCACCTACGACATGCTTGAAAGGGCTATTAAACTAAAGGATGCTTTTGATTTATATGCTCGTAAATATAGTAATTTCCGGAGTGACTTACATGTTGTTCCAGATCATAGTGATTGGATTGTTGTAAAGAAGATGACAAAAATTCTTAAGCTATTCAAAACAAAAACAGTAAATGCTAGTTGTTCAACTACTGTGGTGGCCCATGAACTATATGCTGAGGTTATGGATATAGGTGATCATCTAGATGAATTGCAAAAGGAAAATAAGAACATTTTGATTTTATGACAATGATATCAATTATGCAAGTCAAATTTGAAAAATACTTTGGGGAAGATGGTAGAAGAAATATGATTTTTGACTTTGCAGTAATATTAGATTCATGATATAAGCTTCAAGTAGTAGAGTATGGTTGTAGCAGAAGTTGTGAGTTGGCTAGAAAACCCGAAGACACCAACGAAGATATTAAAACTAAGGTATGCAAGATGGTTTAAGATGTAGTCTCTGGATGCATTTAATGTACAAGGAATATGAGGTTTTGTGTGGAATGAGTTCAAGGAACCCAGTAATGACGGAGAATAGAGTTGAACAAACTATGTCGAGTAAAAATGCTTGGATTGGTAAATTTCAGAAATTCAAGGGCGGTGGTGTTCAGTCCTACTCTCAAAGAACAGAACTTGAAAGATATCTAACAGATGAGGATTTTACAATGAATAAGATCGACTTTGATATTCTACAATGGTGGAAAGTCAATTCGGGTAGATATCCAATCCGTTCACACATGACGAAAGGTAATACTTTTTCTATGTTTCTAAATTCTATTTTATATCATTTATTATATTAGTTGTTTTATTTTATTTTTAGATATCTTGATCATTCCAGTTTCAATAGTAGCTTCTGAGTCAGCTTTTAGCATGGGTGGACGGGTAGTGCACGCCTACAGAGGTTCATTATCCCCTAATATTGTTGAAGCATTGATATGCACACAGGATTGGATTCGATAGGGAAGAAAAGAAATTATTGAAGTCGAAGATTTGGATAAATTCGACGAGCTGTCAAAAGGTAACTTCTTTTTTTTTTATTGATAATTTTTTTAGATACTAATTACTGGTTTCATTTAGATACAATTGTTGGTTTCATTTAGATTTTTGATAAATTGGGCTGATGATGATTGTTGAGGATAAAGAACAACTACAAGTGGACTTCTTCCTCAATTGATTGATGGAAATTTGGTTATCATTTATTTCTATTTATTTTGGTTATTATTATTACTTTAGATTTTAACTTATCAATTGTTTGAATTTAAACTCATTAGTCATTACTTATTCGGTTATTTAGATCTTCAACTCAATCATTATCTTATTTTGATTTCTTGGTTATCATTTCTTGTCAACTTGACATATCATTAGTATGTTAGTGTTTGGCTCATGTTTGACATATTATTTTATAAAATCCTTTGTGTTTTCTTGTTATGTTGACTGATTTTATAAACGTTAGCTGGTAGTAAACTTCATAGCCCAGCAATACAATTACATAATTTATTTGACACATTGTTTTCATAGAATCCTTGTTTTGATTTTAATTTCCTCTTAGGATACAATTACATAAACATTCGTATAAACGTCCATAGCCCAGTGATAAAACTCAAGCCCGCTTACACGACTGATCTGACCCATCTTAAGATTTGGCCCGGATTACTCAGGCCTTTCTTTTAATCAGCAACTTCATTTCTTTACTAAGTCTCGGATCCGGTTCCGTGAATTAGAACCGACAAAAATAACCGTGAATTAACCGAACCGTTAAGTTGGTAACAGGTCCGGTTCCGGGTTTTTATTTTTACCTTTTCGGTCCCCGGTTCCGGGTTTTTATTTTTACCTTTTCGGTCCCCGGTCCCGGTAGAAAACCACGGGTATACCCGAATGCTCAGTCCTAATTAGCAATTGTTTGTTATTCAAATTATTGTTACTTGCATCCAAATTGAATTTGGATATGTTAGGATTTCAATTTGGATATATTAGGATCAGATAGCAAGACCTCTAATTCGAATCGTATTCTGAATAAATATTATTAAATATTCAGTAAATCAAACTATACAACATTAATTATCCCAAAAGATTTAACAATTATGTAATCATGATAGCTAGTTTCATAATACACTGAAAATAAACACCAACTAATATCAATTTAATATAGCATAAAAGTTAAGAATTTCAATATTAAATAAAATACCAGAAAAGAAAAATATTATAAACCAAAAGCCAAATTAAATTACTAGAATATATTTCTTGAATTTGAACATACAAGTATACTACTATATTATAGTCTTTTATCTTGTATTTAAATCAAACTCACCACCTTCACGCCAATCACTTTGCACACCTGTGTCTCCATTCTCCCTTTCCTCATCATTCAAGAAATCCTCAGACGGCTCTTTCTCATCTCTTTGATTATATATTATATATTATTATTTATTATTATTATTATTATTATTATTATTACTATTATCATTCCATCCATTCATCATCTCATCTGGATTCGCTACCTGTTCTTGCTCACCCTTGACCCCAATGCACTGGCCCGTATTGGTGCCCGGGCCATCATCTCAGCCCGAGCCTGTTCCGCTTGAGCCATTGCTGCCATTCTCATATTAGCCGCATGAGCTTCTCGGCCCGCCTTGTTGTTTTTCCATTTCTGCCCTTGCCTCCACTAGCGACCGTCGTTCTTCTTGAAAGAGAGCTTGTTCGATTAGTAGTCTTCTTCCGAGCGGAATTCCCCGATGGCCCGTTTACGGGAAATGATATTGAAGGCGAGTACTTGTTTCTCAAGGTGGCTGTGAATTCTGAGACTTTGTTGGCGATGCTTTGATCCCATTGTTGAGTACGAGATAGGGCTTGGCCCGTGGTATCTGAATCGAGGATTCTATCATCTTCCTCGGCTTCATAGTCTGCGACTACATGGTATGGTAGCAGCCTGGAGAGACATTAAAAATAAATTATTTCAATATTAATCTACTTTTTAACAAATAAAACAGTTTGGGAGGTTGTAAGCATTAAAAAAAAAAGCCTTTGAAAGAGTATCAACTCGTTTTACCAATTCTTATCAGATATCAGCTATACATTCTTACCCCTGTGACCATGTAGGATATAATCCTAAAATCACCCAAAACAACCACTTTCGTAAGCAAATGGGTCAAATTGTTACCGCTAATTAACATTACGTGCATTGCATCAAACCACCTTTTACTAATGGTGACATGTAAACCATGTTGCCACATATTGGTTACAACTGTTGCGATTTGAGAAACTGAATAGAACTATACTCGCACCATACACCAAATCACCAATAATAATTGGCATAGACCGACGAAGAAACATAAATCTGTTAGTTACATGTAAGTAGCAATTGACAATAAACAAAAAATGCTTATCCACAAAAAAAATGTTTGAAAATCTCTGGGAGTATACATACATAGATGTCTTGCACTATCAAAAAACCGATGTTCAATTCTGCTTAGAGCCGATTGGGGAAAAACCGTCTTAATTCTCATTACATACTCAACATATACGTCAATCAATAGCCAAACACCAGCTTATAATTTTTTGCCTGTAAAACCATTTCTATACCCTAATCTAGGAAACAAAAGTATTTTTTTATATAAAAAGCACAGTTTGATGACTTTATTTATTGCATAAAAATCTATTGGCTTCTTCAGAAGATATCTTTGTTAAATTTGGCATCTGATAAGCCCCAAACTAAAAATCTGTATCTCACACCTCTAAAATAAGTCTAGAAGTCATAAACATTTATAGAACCAATAACCAGCTAAAACAAACGTAAGATATATCAAGAAGAGAAGTAGAGAAGAAGTGGGCACCGAGAAAGGATTCAAACAAGTGGCTTATACCATGATAGGAGTATGTGACTCATGGGAGATATGATTTTAAGAGAAAGCAACACTTAAATTGGTTGATAAATATTCACTGTGGCCAAAGGCCAAAGCTATCATACTCTAATTCAAAAGACATGTGGATGAACAAGGATATACAAGGGTTTTAAGCAGCAAAGTACAACTGGCTTCTGCAGGATGAAATGCACCGCATACAAGGGTTTTAAGCAGCAAAGTACAACTGGCTTCTACGGTTAAAAATTAATTAGTGACTTTCCGGTTAGAATAAGACCTAGACATTTTTACGATAATCGATAAACAAGAAAGTAAAGCCACTTTTCGTTGTGTTCACTATTCACTCGAACAAAACTCACACTCAACTGGTGACCCGTTCAGCAAGCTCAAAACTATGTATAAAACTCATTCGAAACACTCAAGCTCAAACTCGATAAATAAACACGATCCAATTTAAGTTCAAGCTCAGCTCGTGACTCACTCATTTTAACTCAAACTCAAGTCGAACTTTTAATAAACTAAGTCAGAGTGGCCTGCAAGTAACTCCCTAACCATGATCATTTAAAACTATCAGGTCATCATCAACTAGCAAACATTAAAATGTCATAAATAGCCGGTCTAGAATACCAAAATTAATGCATAAACCAGGATGTTGCAATCAACTTACAAAAACACCCCAATTCCTACAAAACCATCAAATCGCAAACAAATCATTTCTATTTCAACGCATTTTGTATTTTTGGGTTCTCGAGACATTTCAACGACAACCACTTAACGAGTATTTGAGAGTGATATCAACGTCTTGGGGAAATTTCTTGAAAACCTTTATAAAAAAAGATAAGAAATACATACATGTGTCCTAAAAGCATTGAATGGTAGGAATTAACTGCCTAACTTACAACATACAACCACATAGTGACCAGATATTTCCAAAGTGAAATTTCAAGAATAAATAAACTCATGGATCTCAAAAATAGAACTAGAAATCTAACTATGCCACTGTTATCTAACAAAGGCATAAACAAAAGCTAAGGAAGAAAACAAGTAATCATAGACAACCACCAAAACCAGACACACCTAAAGCTATAAACAGAATTAACACATCAAACCCTAACACAAAAAGAATTTGCAGCCTTGTGCATTATAGTTAGCATCATTCTTCAAAAATGTAAGTCCATAGTCTTAATATTAGATACCATATAGCATGAAATACCAACTAAACTTGAGAATTAAATCGCAAGTCCCATTCTAGATTTACCAGATCAATGCAAAACACACAGGTAAGTCAAAGGAGTGCTTAAAATCACAGATAATAATATAATTTCACATTTAGCTAAACACAAAACTTCAATCATAATCAGGTTATCGTAATCAATTCCCACATAATCAGTTTAAATTGTTCAGAGACGAACATAAATGAAGAAGAAACAACAAGAACACTAATAAGAAACAGTGAAAAGGTCACCTCTCACAAGCATCTTCCAACGAAGAAAACGGGCGCTTGAAGTCCGGATGACACACACGCCAGGCGTCCCTGATACGCCATCTGCAACTCAACCTGATTGGCCGGAGGAGAAGCAGATGGATTGGTCATCGTCCGATTCGCAGGTCTAATCTGCGAATTCAAGGCCATGGGGTTAGGGTTGGGGTTAGGGTTAGGGTTAGGGTTCTGGTGAAGCTGGTGGTGGTGCAGTTGCTGGTTGTTGATGGGACGTTGAATCGGTCGAAGATGTGCGTCGATGTTAGAGGGGAATCGGGAGATTGCTTGCTGCTGCTTGTGCTGCTGCTGGATCTGCTGTAACAAAAGGAATTGTTGTTGTTGTTGTTGATGTTGTTGATTTTGTTGTTGTTGATTTTGTTGTTGTTGTTGTTGGAGTAGATACTGTCGTTGTTGTTGAGCAGCAATGGCGTTGGCGTCTTCCATGTTGGTGTTGGTAGGGAAGAAGTGATGTTGTCTCTGTCGACTCCTCCTTTTCTGTCGCTCCACCAAAGGACCCTAACACGGTAACACCATTATGTTACAAACTTCCATTTAAAAACAAAACTAATTTGTGTTGTTTTTTCTGAAAGAAAATATCTGTAGTCTGCGAATTATATTTACAGACATCTGCAGCATAAGAGATGGACCAAACGTCTGCATTTTGTAAGAAAAAGAATATTTGTTTTTTAACATCTGCGGTCTAAAACAAAAGATTTCATGATTTGGCTTTATCAACATTAACGAATCTTGTCAAATTTTAACCTAATCCATGTTATCATGTTTACCTTAATTCCCTTCATATTCAAACATTTAATTCAAACCCCTAAATAAAACTACTCCTAAATTTACATTATGTTTAGTGTTTATAGTGAGACTTTAGCCCTTAACCACTTGGAATGGACACCATTCTAACACATGTTGGTCTAGAATCATATATCACACATAAAAACACTCTTTTATAACGAAGCACTTGTCACGACTCTAAAACTGATTATGAACAAAAAAACCATGTATAAACTCAATACAATCCCTATTTAAACTACATATCAACTTATTTTCTAATACAATAATAATATCTAACAAACTTGGATTATCCATAACCTCATTGATCCACTCAATCTCATCCAAGATCCTCCTCAATAATATCGATAAAAAACAAAACCTTGGGACCATTGTAGCAAATTGTAGCTTATCATCACATCTTTTCGGTATTCATACTTTCTCTCTAGATTTAGATTAGATTAGCTAAATCTCTGCTAATACAAAAGTTTATATGAACCAGTTGATGGGGGGAAGTGAATAAAGAGAGATAGGGAGAGTTTCTTGGGGAGTTGCAGAGGAAGGAATATACGAACGATAGGTATGTCGCTGCATTAAAGGGGAAACCTTAACCAGAAATCGATATGTCAGAGTTCAACCTCTTAACACCCCTCAAGCTAATGATGGTAGAAGATACAACTAGGTGATATGGATGGCTACAGGGGGGCGTAGGCTGCGGCCAGTGGGGGGGTCGGAGGTTGTGAGAGGGAAGAGATGGCGAGGAGGTTGATGGCGTGACTGAGGTCGATGGGGGCGACGGAGGTCGATAGGGGTGGTTGCAGGCGGGGGGGTGGCTGTAGGCGGTGGGAGGTAGTGCTGCTGCGACTGATGAGGGAGGGGCCGACGGTGGTGAGAGGGAAGATGGGGAGGAGGTTCGATGTCTGAGATGGAGGTTAATACTTTAAGGGAGAAGTTATTAAAAGGTGAGAAAAGGTGAGAAGTAGTGGTGCAATGTCGTCTCCACGCAGATGTCAGGGAGATCTTTTTTAATGGAGGTCTTTTAAAAAACAAAACAATCTGTAGAGCCCAACGTCTGCGCGTGGTCTGCTTCTCGAAAAAACAAACACCCCCTTAGAAAAATTTCATACATATCCAAATAAACTTAAAATACATGCTTAAATTAGACAAATCTACTTCCATCAAATATAAGAATACTAGGTTAGTCCCCGTGTATTACACATATTGAATAAATAAAATATTAAATAATTAGTAACAAAAATTATGTATTATAAAAGCATACTTGATGATAAAATATGATTATAATTACGTATAAATACATACTTTAAATAAATAAACAATAATGTATTTTTCTTAAACTTTTGTTTTATAAAAACAATTATGATTTTAAATATTTTGTTTTAAGAAAAATGATTTAAAAAAGTTTGTTGTTTTCTGTATTTTATAAAAAAATTTTTTTAAAACATTTGTTTTAAGAATTTTTATAAAAATATTTTTCTATAAAAATCTTGTTTTTTAAAAACTCTAGTTTGTAATTATACTGATTGTTTAATAAGAGTGTTTTAGAAATTTCACCTGTTTATAATTTTTTTTAAACAAAACGATTTAAAATATATTGTTTAAAAGGCTTAGTGTTTTAGAAAATTTACTATTATATAAAATTTTAGTTTTTACTGTTTAGATTTTAATCAAAAGATGAGATTTCTAATTTTCTTAATAAAATCTATTTTAAAAAAGATAATTTGATTTAAAAAAATTATATAAAAGAGAGAAATATAACAATTAATAAAATTCATTTTTAATAAGAAAGAGAAATTTATATAAGTATTTAAATTAATATAATACGCTTTGGAGAGAAAATTAAAGTGTGAATATCTAGAATAAGGACAAGCGGTAAAAAAGTAGGTTAAAAAATTGAAAAGTGACAAAAAACCTTGTTTTATTAGATACAGATATAGATTTTAAGTTACTTTGGTGGCACCAATCATTTTTACGTTCTTGACAGCAACCATTATTGACTTCATATCTTCAAGGAATTAAGATTTAATTCCATTGATTCAGTCGGGATGCGAAAGTTGAATCCATTCGGATGATTGAAACGATTCCAAATCGTTTATATTAATTTAATTGGGTTGTTCAAGTGATGAGTGGGGGCTCCCGTTTTACAACCTTGCTGTTAAGTAATTATGTTTTTGTCGAGTTAACAAATTGATATTCAAAGTGAAATTAAAGGTTTTCTGTGCCCCACTTTTTGTTTTAATGAACCATCTGGATATTTAAGTGAATAAACTTAAACCAGTTTAAAGGCGGCTTTGTTGTCAAGAATGGTAATAAACTCAAGAACAATCCAATCAGCGATGTCTTATAGAATACCAATAAAAACTTAGTGAACAATCAGAAGAGTGAACAAGAACTAATGACAAATGAACAAGAACTATGCACAGATCATCGTTGTGATGATCTGTGACCAGAATCAATGGTTTACACTTAAAACCCTAATTGAGAGAATACAAGAAGGAAGAGTGAGAGCTGCTACTGGAGCCTCGTACAAGCCATTCCTTATAAGCTGCAACATGGGCTGGACCATCTTCAAGCAAAGCCCAGGAGCAATCAGCAAGCCCAGCAATGTACAAGCCCACTAACACAAACACAAAAAAAAAAAAATATGATATGGATGATAAAATTGAAACAATACCACCTAAATTCAACATTTGTGGAACCAATTTGAAAGTTTTATTTATATTGACATATTAAATTAGAAGAGGTGGAATGGAACCAATTTGAAAGTTTATTTATATTTGACATATTAAATTAGAAGAGGTGGAAACTATGGTAAAAATAAAACAAACTTGAACTAATTTGAAGCATGCTAGTGAATTCTACCAAGAAGGATAATTTACATATTAAATTGCCGAGAACGAATGAATTATTTGATGAGGTTAATCGTTAAGTTTTTGTTCGAACGAGCAAAATCATGTTCATCAATACAAGCTAAGCTGCAGTTATAAACCTTTTAGTTTCTTAAGAAACTCTTAACTGAGTATAAGAATTTGATGTTTAAATCACTAGTTCATGTTATGTAAAACTTATAAAATTTTAGGGTCGAAAATAGGTAAATATGAAATTTTAATATTTTAGAAAAACAGGGGTAAAATGATGATTTATTTAAAGTTTTTTTAATGAAATGAGTAAATTAGATATTTTAATTATCTTTAAGGATATATATGATATTTTAAAGTTTGATTAGGTATATATAATATTTTTCAAATTTGTATGGATATATATATTTTTCCCTAAATTATAATTGAAAAATTACAAATGTACACTAAACATTTGTGAGCAGACCGCATGTTCCACTTCTACATTTATGACTGTTTTTGAGGTTGAATAACTTTATGTGCATTTTATGAAAGGGCTTAGGTGCAGTTTATTTTTTCAAAGATAAAATATCTACAGTCTGTGAATCACATCTGAAGATATCTGTAGAAGAAGAACTGTACCAAACTTCTGCAGTCAGCGATAAGAAGACTGTTTGGTTTTTAAATCTTGTAAACTGCTAAAATAAACTGGTGGTAGTGTACGGTGATGCTGGACGGTGGTGGTGATGGTGTTGATGGTGGTGGTGATGGTGGACGGTGCATGGTGGTGGACGATGGTGGTGGTGGGTGATGGTGGGTGATGGTGCAATACATTCTCGTTAAATATATGATTATATTATTATGGTGCAATACTACCTGCTTTTGTCCCCGAACGGAGCACAATCATTAACTCCATTAGGAGCCGCGTGGTTTGTGGATAGTACTATTTGGGGAATCACCCACACACAATGGACCCTTTATGCAGGGAAACCCCCATTGAGATTAAATAATCATTGTGTCACAAATTAGAGCCATTTAACCATGCTTAGCAGGGTACACTTAAACCCAACAATTTAGTAGTACGGGTTAGGGGATATTTTAGTACTCGGGCGGGAAAGTCCGGGTTAGGATTGATTGTGATATATTCTATAGTGTATCATGAAGTTTATATTATATCATGGTTATGATTTGGTCAGAATGGTTGAATATTATATTGCCAAAAAAGGTAACGTGTCTAAAAACTCATGGGCTCACCAACGTTATGTTGACGTATTTTGAGTGTGTATTTCAGGTGATATGTAACTGACAGGTGTCAAATGGATAGGAGCAGCCTTAGAAGAACCCTTGGAGAATTAGCTACCACCCTATCCAATCATCTATTTATGAACAATGAATAAAATATGTATCGTTTAGATTTTTACACTATTTGATGTAAGAAAATTTGGAGTTATGTAATGATTAAGTTTGGATCCATTTATTTTCCGCTGTATTATGATGATATCAGTTGGTCACGGTGAGACCCGGTCAACAGGGTGTGACAGATTGATATCAAAGCCAATGGTTTTAGCGAATTAGGTTCTAACCACTAGGAACCTAGGCTTTAACCACACACTAGGGACATAAGAAAGTAAGAGGAAGACCCCCCTATAAGATACGAACCTAGGAAGGTTATTACCACTTAATCTCGCTTATAGTATTTTGTATATTCTACATATTATTATTAATTTCTAATTTCCTTTATATACATATTTTATCATGTTGCAATTTATCCGTTTGTTCATTAGATGTCAGGAAACCAAAACAAAGAAAGACCATATCTATTAGAGACTCACCGACATACCACCCCCGCCTTACCATCAAACCACCATTCCACTACCCACCTTTGTACAAGATGTGGGTGCAGGACCTTCGAGAAACCCTAGTCCTATGAAATTGGGGAGTATGCCCCCTTGGACCCGAGTATGGAGACCCTAGTTGGTTCGCCCCCCTATGAGCACATGATGTGTGATCCTAACGAGGATTGGGAGATGGAGGAGTCAGATCCTATGGAGGATTCGTCAGATTCATCGGTGACTGCTCGGGCCAGTTCCCTATGACTAGGTGGGAATGAGGGCAAGGCATATCGTGCGAGGCAAACGACACGAATGGCCATTCGAGCCGCCCCTACTTTCCAACAGGAATGGGGTAACCTAGTTACAGGACTAACCGGAGCACCACCACAACCTGTTGTGCCGTCATTGCCACCACCACCACAGCCGGTCCCATCATAGCTTGTAGGGCCCTATGGACGTGACGCACTAGCACGTCATAGCTTTCATATGGGTCCATCGGTGTACTACACCGACCCCTATGCGAGTCTGCACGCTATTCTAGTGCATCACACCAGGTCTTCGCTGATCGCCCTTGTATCACAGGTGTCAAATGGATAGGAGCAACCTTAGAAGAACCCTTAAAGAATTAGTGCAGGATCATGTATGCTGGTCACTCAACAAGTGGTTTTTCTCTCAAACTCACCTTGAACAACACTCAGTAAGAGTCTATGAAGAGTTGATCATAATATAACAAGTAACAAGCAGTAAAATAAACACAGGATGTAAATTTTCAAGGTACTTTTATATATTGCTTCTCAACTCAAAGGATTACAGGACTCTTGGACTCAAATCGCTTACCTAATGAGTTACAAGGAGAAGATATATATAATACTACCTACAGCCGGATATACTTTGATACCAGCTGGAAACCTCTAACCAAACATCTATACTACAAGACTATAGGTGAGGTATCTTAGACATTTTGCCTAAGATTTGGTAGTCAGGACATGTCCCTGACTTACCTTTGTCACCAACTAAAGTTGGTAACATGTACTATCATAAAAAGGTATACAGTAGAATAAAGTATGGTCAACAACATGGTTCTTTAGGAAGAAGCCATGCTGTATCAGAGGTCTGCAGTGGACTGTCAGAGACCATACTTATGTCTACTGGACATAGCAGTGTCTTCCAAAGGATAAACTTCTTCAGAAGAATAATTCTTCCGAAGCCATTTATACTTCGGAAGACTGCTTCTTCCGAGGCTTGGAGTCTTCTGTCTTCGGAAGCAGACTTTGTCTTCAGCTCTTTCTTCAGACTTCGTCTTCGGAAGTCTTCAGACTTTGTCTTCAGCTCTTTCTTCAGACTTTGTCTTCGGAAGCTTTCAGACTTTGTCTTCAGCTCTTTCATCAGACTTTGTCTTCGGAAGCTTTCAGACTTTGTCTTCAGCTTTTCATTAGACTTTGTCTTCGGAAGATAGTCTTCAGCTGTTGTCTTCAACTATTGACTTCAGCTGTTGTCTTCAGCTGTTGACTTCAGCTGTTGTCTTCAGCTGTTGACTTCAGCTGTTGCTTTCAGCTGGTGTCTTCAGCTGTTGTTCTTCAGACTCTGGAAGATCTCATGCTTAGCTTCGGAAGCCCTTGAATGTAGCACCAGAATTGACTATGTGAAGTGGTTTTGGTTGCAGCAGCCTTATGATAATGACCCAACAAACTCCCCCTAGGCTGATGCTACCAAAACTTCACTTCCCTCTTCTTCTCAAAACTCTCAGCACCATGGAAAGTAAGTATTTATCAGTTTCCTCATTATTTCCTGATGTGGTGCTGAGAAGTTTGTACAAGTCCTTGGTAGACAGAACATCCAGTCTGTCACCATGGATTATATGTACCCTTTCTTGTGGCCCTCTGAAAAGAGTTAGTTGATGGAAGTATAGTCATATTCCCATCTAACTATTGGTTCCAATTCCAGACCTTCAACCATCTGTAGAAAGGCTGCGCCTTTGGTGGTAGGTCTTTCCTTGTCTTTCGGTCTTTTCAACTTCAACTCTTCTTCAATCTTGGCTTTTGTATTTAGTTCAGCCAAGTGGAGATTGTGAATCCAAGGATCTCAATCTAGGAATTATCAGTATTAAAATAAATCAATTTAATGATCGTGGAATTATCACTAATTGACGTTTAATTGTTTTAATGATTAATGATGAACACAACCACAGAAACACAATAAATGCGAAATCAATAATTATTCAAACGTATTTCATTAACTATAAAGTAATGATTACAAAAGAATAATAATGAATGACTATGAACAACGAATTCAGTGAATCGAATAATGTTGATGTTGATGTGACGGCGGTTAGGGTTGCACAATGATGTAACTCGACAGCCGTAATATTGATTGATTGTGTTCATCGAGATTTGAAACCTAGGACTCATATTTATAGATGGTTTGAGTCGGCTAAGGAAACACCGGATCTCTCGGGATTTGTTATTGATTGTGTTGACTTGTTTGACTTCTTGGTATTTAGCAATCGCACAAGTATAATGTTCTTCCGCAGGAGTCTTGTCGTCCGCAGAACTTTTGTTCTTCCGTAGATGAGTTGGTCTTCCGTAGAAATGTTGTTTTTCCGTAGGAAATCCTTCTTCCGTAGGAGTCTTCACTTCATGGTCCTTGATCATCCGTAGGAACATTCACTTGGTCATGTGGTCTTGTAAGAAACATATCTATGGATTAACAATAATGTTCATCCGTAGATGTTTCTTACACTTGGTCAATTTCAGGAATCCGTCCAAGTATATTGTTTTTCCCTGTCAAGTCATAAATCAACACACATATATATGGGGTTAACCTATAGATTCAAAGCACACATATATATATATATATATATATTGACTGTTACAAATATTAATTACAAGACTTGATTCAAGTACTAAGCCTATACAAAAATGATCTAGTCCTATACAATCTAGATCCAACAATACTCCCCCTTAGGCTTAGCTCCTTGTAATCAGTCCTTCAAAACTGCAAGCTCCTTGACTCTTGATATGATTTTGTTGTAGAAGTAAGATACAGCTGCCTTTTGATCATCATACTTGTATTTGATCTCCATTTTGCTGATCTTGTTCAGAGTCTCGAAGCCAAGTCCCAGAACATCCTCCTCTGTAGTGAGAGTCTCCAAGACTCTGTCATTCTTCACTACTTCAAGTTCATCTTGTTCGGAGAGGCGAAGTTCTGTGACTTCAGTATACTCTGTTCCCTTCAGCAAGCCTGCATTGTGTCTGCGTCGTTTGTAGGCCTTTGCATGAAGTTTGTCAATCACTTGTATCATGTGAACATGCAAGAACAGATCATTTTGAGCTGCTTCATCACTCAGCTTCGGAAAGAATTTGTCATGAAGGTAGGAAGTGTAGCTTGGATGAAGCAACTTGATTTTTGCAGGATCAAAGATCCTGATCTTTTCAGCTCATTTGTTCTCTGCATTCCTCAGCGGCACCAGTTCTTTTGTTCTCTCTACATATCCCCATTCAGTGATAGGGAGTGTGTATTGAGTCCTTTCAATGTGCTTGATGGCTGCTGATGTTCTGTTGTTATACCCAACCCTCTTTAGAAATTCATCATCTACTGATTCAGAGGCATTGGACTTGTATCTTTTCAGCCCTTGAATTCTTCTTCTGTGCTCATCATCATCTCTCTTAACTCCTATTATCACATCATCTTTGAACTTTGTTTTCAGTTGACCCACTCTGCTTGAGAAGTCCCTGCCCCTTGGATGTACTGGATAATTTGTCATGGTAAGGCTTTGCAGGTCCTTTAGATCATTCTCAGAAGGCAGAGAACTAAAACACATCATGGAAGTATTCAACTCTTCCTGATGTCCGTTTGATCACTACACAATCCCACTCTTGATCATATTTCCATGCCATGATCTTATTTTCTTCAGCTGAGTTGGGAGTTGTGAGATGATCAAACAACTGAATCAGAGTGGACTTCTGATCAGTGATTTCTCTAACAGTGGTACCAAGGGGCCATACTTTGCCTGGGATGACTTCCCTTGGTTCCCTGATGAGCTTATCCTTTGCTTTGTGCTGATCCTTGGGTTCCACAGTTATTGGATCAGCTGATAGTTTGCTTTGTTTGTCATCAGTTGGATGAGGAGCTGTGGTTCTGAATTTGACACCTGTTTCCAATTCCACCTTCATTACATGCTCCATCATCCTCCGCAATTCTCCAGTAGTTCTACCTTTAAGCTCATGCGGTTTGTAGTTATGGCCCTGTAACCAGCAAGTCATGTTGTACTTGGTCAGTTTGGCTGTGTCACAGTGGCCCAGATCCTTTTTAATCTTCTCCAATGACTGAAATACAGTAAAGGCTTCATAATCACAGTTTGGATTATGAACCTTGCAAACTCAAACTCTTTCAGTGCATTCTTCATTTCAGATGTGTTCATCCTCTCAACCATGTCATATGGAAAACCATGGTTGATGAGGGTCATAAACATGCTAGAATCAGGCCTCTCTTCCATGATGTCTGCTGTTGTTAGAAGATCATCGGCCTATCCTCCCTTTTCACCAGTGGGGGACTCCATTCTTGTCAGCTCCTCCCACTCTTTCTCACTTTCATCATCATCCCCAGATGATATCTTCGCAGTAGACACATCTACTGAAGGTGTAGGTGCAGGGGATGGAAGTTTTTGTCTTTTTGGTGAGCTTTATCTTCAGATTTCTTTTTGATTGCTCCCAAGTATTTTCTTTTCCGGGAGTACAGAATCAGTTGCTTAGAAGCTTCAGCTGACTGTGTTGGTTGATCAGCACTTAGGGCCTCTTTTGTTTTCAGAGCAAATATCTTCTTTTTCAGCTCTTCTATTTCTACATCTTTCTGTTTGATCAGTTTAGCTTTATCATTTTGCTCAGTTTTTAACGATGCCTCCAACTCTTGTTCTCTTTGTAACAATGCATCAATCACTTCATTGTTGCTTAGAGCATCCTCTCTCAGCCTTTTCAGGCTTGCATCTCTCTTCATTATGTTTAAGTGATTCTAATTCAGTAGATTCAGTTTCACTCATCTCAGTTTCATTATTGTTTGTATGACTGTTTTTGATGTCAATTTTGGTGCTTTGCACAAATGATTTGACAAATTGTTAGTCATTGTTTCAGGTAAAGTGTGTAGTTATCATTAATAGGTGGTGCAACAGCATTGTAACCCAACCCGGACCTGTTCTTTGATTCAATATAAGAGTTTAGCAACTTCTCATATTGCTGAGATGATAATTGAAACTTCTGAAGTTTCACTTCAGTGGATGCATGATCAGCCATGGATTTTGTTAAGGAAGTGGTCAGATGCTCAACTTGGGCTTTTAGGCTGTAGTTTTCAGAAACATTTTTTCTAAATCTTTTTGTAAAGTACTGATTTTGATTTGATATAATTTTTGTTCTCTTAAGTGTGATTCATTCAAAATTATAGTTTCCTTTACTTTATCAGCCAATTGTTGAGCATGGACTCTATATCGTTCAACTTCCTCAACACATGATGATGAACATAACCTGTCTTTTACCTCTCTGGCCATAGGAGGAACTTTGTTTTCCATGTGCGCCATTAATGCTTGATTCTCCTCTATCACTTCCTTCTCATACAAACTCCAGTCATATGTTCCATCCTGAAGTATGATCAGCCCTGACTCCTTAGAGTTGCTTGGTCCTGCTGATGTATTTGTGGCTGGTGGGGATGTTAGCTGAGGTTGTCTATGCAGAGATCTTTGAGAGGTTGATTGCTGATTCTGATATTGTTGTTGCTGCTGATTTTGTTGTTGCTGCTGCTAATACTACGGAGATGCTTGTTGGTTGCATTCTCTAGAGAAGTGACATAGAGATTGCACTTGAAGCATCTGACTTTTGACTTACAACACCAATCTTTGATGTTTTACTTGCTGCTGCCAGATTTTTATTTCTCCGCAGATATTGCTTAGCTCTGTAAGCAATCATTGCCATCTGCCATTGTAGATCCATCTCTTCTACTACATCAGGAGGGAGTTCCTCCAAGTCTTGCTGACAGATGTTTGCTGATGTAAGTGAACTTCCAAGATATGCTTGAAAGCTAGAACTAAAAGCTGCAAAGGCTGCTTTTTGTTCTTCAGAATCCAATATCACAGTTATTGGTTCTGACTGTTTGTTATGTTGAGAAGAGTTTGCAGTTGCTGATGTCTCTCTTTTCTCTGCAGATCTTCCATTTTCCTTTTGATTTTTACTTTGAGATGATTTCTTATTGGGTTTGGATGCATAAAAACTTACTTCCTCTTCATCATCACTCAAAGTACAAGAGTTATCACCTTCATTATTAGAGATAAATGCACTTCCAGCATTTTTGGTTTCCTTGAAGTGATAAGGTGAGACATGAGTTCTCACACTCTTGTTTCTTGATTGTTCATCCAGTTCAAGTTCTTTAACCTTAGCAACCAATGTATCTAGACCAGTTGTCTTGAGATCTATGGTGTTCTTGAACATGGAGACTGTTTGCTTCCAACTTTCAGGCAAAGTGTGGAGCATCTTCTTGTTCAGTTCCTCAGTAGTATATTTAACTCCAAGATGTTCATCTCTGTAACAAGTTGCATAAATCTATGGAGTTGCTGAGGAATTGATTCACCCTCAATATGATGAAAAGTTTCATATTGTGATCTAAGGGTGTCTTTCCTTATGCTTCGGATCTCATCACTCCCTTCACAGAGAGTGTGAAGTATCTTCCACAGGGAATTTGCTGTCTTGTAATTCTCACACCTGATCAAGATTTCTTCTGGCAAAGCCACTAAGTAAGCTGTATGCTTTAACATCGACTTTGACCTTCTTGACATCATCAGGTGGCAAGTCCTTAGTGCTGATTGACTGATTCTTGTCATTATAATCCGGCCCAAGAGTGGGTGGAATATAAGGACCTTGAGTGATGGACTCCCACAAGTCAGAATCTGTGTAGTTCACATGATTCCTGAACTTGATCTTCCAGGATTTAAAATCAGCTTTGGTTTCCAACTTTGGCGGTTGATAAGATCCTCCACCAAAAGTACTCATGTTTAATGCAAAAGTATGAATTAAATGTTAAAATTGACAAATCTATCAAAAACTCAGATCTAGTATTCAATTGATTTGAATATAGATCTAAATCAAACAAGCAATGAGAGAATTCTTGCTTAATGACAAGTTGTTGAATTAATTGTTTAAAAATCAATTAAACAATTTTAATACTGATAGATCAATTGATCTAAATCAGTGAGCACCAAGGCTCTGATACCACCTGTGAATCCAAGGATCTCAATCTAGGAATTATCAGTATTAAAATAAATCAATTAATGATCGCGGAATCATCACTAATTGACGTTTAATTGTTTTAATGATTAATGATGAACACAACCACAAAACACAATAAATGCGAAATCAATAATTATTCAAACGTATTTCATTAACTATAAAGTAATGATTACAAAAGAATAATAATGAATGACTATGAACAACGAATTCAGTGAATCGAATAATGTTGATGTTGATGTGACGGCGGTTAGGGTTGCACAATGATGTAACTCGACAGCCGTAATATTGATTGATTGTGTTCATCGAGATATGAAACCTAGGACTCATATTTATAGATGGTTTGAGTCGGCTAAGGAAACACCAGATCTCTCGGGATTTGTTATTGATTGTGTTGACTTGTTTGACTTCTTGGTATTTAGCAATCGCACAAGTATAATGTTCTTCCGCAGGAGTCTTGTCGTCCGCAGAACTTTTGTTCTTCCGTAGATGAGTTGGTCTTCCGTAGAAATGTTGTTCTTCCGTAGGAAATCCTTCTTCCGTAGGAGTCTTCACTTCATGGTACTTGATCATCCGCAGGAACATTCACTTGGTCATGTGGTCTTGTAAGAAACATATCTACGGATTAACAATAATGTTCATCCTAGATGTTTCTTACACTTGGTCATTTCAGGAATCCGTCCAAGTATATTGTTTTTCCCTGTCAAGTCACAAATCAACACACATATATATGGGGTTAACCTATAGATTCAAAGCACACATATACATATATATATATATATATATATATATATATATGACTGTTACAAATATTAATTACAAGACTTGATTCAAGTACTAAGCCTATACAAAAATGATCTAGTCCTATACAATCTAGATCCAACAGAGACTGCTGATATGATTTCTGATGTGAGCAGCAGTCTCAGAGTTGGAGGGATTGGAGAATGGCTTCTCTGCAAGCTCAGCAATGTCAAATCTACTGAGCTGCAATAGAGAAGTGGCATTAAGCCTGTTGGTTTCACCATTCTCCCTTTCCACAACAAAGTTGTGAGAAGGTTCACCGAACCTCCACTGGATTATAGCTTTCCTAGGTGCAGGAGATTGACTAGAAATCCTGTCCTCTTTCCTTGTATCCAGTAGAGTCACCAGTTTCCTTCTTACTCTCTTCTCTTCAGCATTGAGAGTATTAGAGTTGAGACTAAGAAGTCTTGCAGCCTGGCCCAAGGTATCTCTAGGCAATTCAAGAAATTGGCCTAGGGTGAGGGAGCTTGAAGAGTTATCAACATAGGTGATGTTGATAAGGTCTCCCTCACAGAGATGCTCTCATAGTGGTGCAGTTGATGAGCCTTGTCTTGAACTCCTTTATCTCCTCAAAGGAGAGATGTTGAGAAGGCTGAGGGGATGATCTTGGTTTCTGTTGGGTAGGTTTAGGTTTAGTGGTTTTAGGTTGTGTTTTGGGTTTTAGGATGGGAAGTTTAGGTGGTTGAGGTGATGAGGTAGGTTTGGGTAGAGTTGTGGGTTCAAGGGTGAAGGTCTATGGGTTCGGTTTTGATAGGAAATGGGATTGGTTCTTCTGGTGTAGGTTTTGGTTGAGTGGTTGGCTGTGGTTGAGTGGCTGGGTGAAGACCATTCCCTGTCCCCTCCTGTACATCTCCTTCCTTTTCCCCATACGGATGTTAGCTTTTATTTCACTGACTATCCGCTGGAGTGTCCTTTCGACATAGGTCCCACCTGCCTACCATAGAAGCCATGAGCCCGGAGATAGTCTTTCATCCAGGCTTTGTCATTGGACTTCTTGGTTGCAATGACCCCCTTTTCTTCCTCCCTCCGCTTCTTCTCCTTCAACTTCTCCCTGGCAGCTTTCTTCTTTTCCTTCTCCATTTGATCCTGCTCTTTGTTGTGGAGTAGCAGGATCATGTCATCATCGTGTGGAGATAGTTCAGGAAGACTAAAACCTCTTGAGAGTAGGAATTTGATCCTAGCCTCTCTCAGCTACAGGGCTGCTTCCCTTTGTTCTTTTTCTTCCTTCTCCAAGGACAACCTGGCTTTTTCTTCTAGCCTTAGCCTGGTTGTCCTCTCCAAAGTCACCAACTCCTCTAGTGGTAGCAGGAGTACTTTCTCATTGGCAGCTCCTAAGTTGATGAGCTGGTCAATGAGTGCTGTCCTTCTCTTAGTGTTGATTTCCTCCTGATTAGCTGCAGCTGCCTTAGAACTAGCAGCTAGCAGCTTCTCAGCAGGAAACCTACCTTTCTTCTTGAGCTTTTCAATCCTTTCCTCTTCCTGAAGCTCTTCTGCAGTCAATTTCCTTTTGCCTTTGTCTTTGGCAGAACTTGGCTGTGGTGTTTCTTGGATAGAGGGTTCAGATTGAGAGAGAGGTTCAGCTGGTGTTTGGATGGAGGTATATCAGAGATGTCCTCCCTGCTCACCTCAGATGCTATTTCAGCAATAACATCTATGATGGTCAGTTCCTCGGACATTTGGAACAAACCTTCCGCAACTTCCATCTCTGCTTCGGAAGACTTATCTTGTTCTTCCGAAGTTTCAACTTTAGCTTCGGAAGTTTCAGCCTGAGCTTCGGAAGAAGAGGCTGATGCAAGTTCTGTCCCAACTATTTCAGTTGCTGGGCCATCAGTCCCCATTTCCCCTTCGAAGTTAATCTCAGGTTCCATGTGGACCTTAGGTTGACCAACTTCTTCCACAGTGGTAGAAGGTGCGGTCAGTCTTTGAAGCTCCTCAGCCCCAAAGTATATGAGTGTTGTGTCAGGGCTGGGCTGTTCTAAGGAGGATCTCAATACAAACTTTGTGAAAAGTCTGTAGAGATCATGAAGCATATTTGAGTCAATCTTCAAAGTGGATTGAGATGACTCAGGTAGTGTGATAAGTTGGGAAGTAAAGGACTGGGTCTGTGGTTCCTCAGATGTTTGTCTCTAATCTTTCTCCCCCTTTTTGGTAGCATCATCTTGAGAGCTGGATGAGCTAGAGAAGAAGTCAAGGAGACCTGAACAGGTACATGCCTAACAGACCTCTCCGTCTGTTTCTCAGCTATTTTAGCCTTGAGATTGTTAATCTCAAGTTGCTGAGTGGCTGTCCTTGTTTCTAAGATCCTCACCTGTGATTCCAGGTTGGAGACCTTAGAAAGCAAGTACTGAAGGGTGAGTTGCATACTTCCCTTATCTTCATGTGAAGAATCATGGGGAGATGAGATAACATACCTAGTATGTTCAGTCTCACCACCAAATGTGGCTTCTTGGCACCCTGGATACCTTTGCTCAAAGTCATCTCTTTCAGAGATGTCATGGGCAAAGTTGCCGTAGACTCAGTCCTATTGATGTTACCTCTGTACTGAGAGCTCAATGAGAGACTCTGAGTAGTGGCAGCTGAGCCTACATGAGTCCCCTCCACATCAGTGGGACTCACCTCAGTAGTTGGTTGCTGATGGGGGCTAGAGATAAGGGATCTTTCTTGGCTCTGTTGATCTTTCAGAGGGTGTTGTAGATCAACTTCATGGCCATGGAGAGATGTAATCTCTTCATCAGTGCGGAGTAAAAGGTCAATGAAAGATAAGGAGGTTAAACCTACTGACCCGGGACCTAGATCAATGTCTACAGGCATTGAGCCTATGGTGGGGCTGTCCCTTGAAGGCTGCACAGGGGAGTGTAGAGACTCACCCTGTAGGCTAAAGGCTTGGGGTTCGGGACTCTTGGGTTTGAGACTGAGGAGGCTCAAAACCCACATTGAGGTTAATGGTGAAGGATGGTGTGACCTCGGACTGAGTGGGAGCCCATGTTTCCACTCTAGCCCTTTTGGTTTGAACTGGAGGAGCTTGTTCAATCAGAGTAGATTGAACAAGGGTTCGTTTGGGGCGTCTCTGGTATGTGATTTTGATGGGTAAAGAAGGTGTTGTTGGCATTGTGGTAGAGGTTGCTAGTGTGGGTTCATCACTTGTGGGGATAACAGGGATGTCACCAGGAGCTATGCGCTCAGTCATCTCTGGAGGTAATGGAGTGTACCGTCCATTAAAGTTGATGGATACCTTCTTCAATGTCTTGAAGATGGTAGGCCGCATTTGGGAACAGTAAGAGCAGCTGCACAGACAAGCTTGCTCGGTTCCAGCTCACAGTTGATTATGTGTTGAATGTATCTAGGATACATGAAGAATGTATCCCTTCTCAGATTGCCAATTAGGTTGGTCAACACAAATCGTGAGTAGTTGAAGCGCAGACCTCTCACCAACCCATGAACTAGGCATCCCAGTTCATATGGGATTTGATCCCATCCCCCTAACTTGTTGGATAAGCAGTGCAGGACAATGTGCAGCAGGAACTTCCAATGGTATGAGAAGTTGAACTTGTAGACGGTTGACCTGCTCACATCCCCACCATATCCCATGAGGATGTAGGTGCTATCCAAGTCTTCTTTGGGAAACTCAGTAGGAGCCCCATCATCATGAAGCTCGAGATGCTCCTTGATGAGTTGTTCAGTGATGATCAACTCCTGTCCACAAATGCGTGTTCTCAGGACGCGAACCCCATTTAGGACATCAGCTTGACCGTTACTCCAAAATTCAATCATGTGGTTGGAGTAGACGGTGGGTTTAACAGTAAGCGTCGTGAGGTAAGTGGATTCAGTAAGAAAGGTGATGATTTGGGTGAAGTCGGCATCTCTTGACGAATCAAGTAATGCGACTTGGTTGTGCTGAGGGTTTAGCGCCATTGTAGTGAAAGTAAGCTTGAATTTGGGTGAAATTTTAGGTTTGACAGTGAAGGGAATAGTTAGGGTAGTAAATTGGTAAAAGAAGATGAATTTGATCAGTCTGGATTATTTAAAGGGGATGAATTGTGGTAGTGGCTGTAATAGGGTAACTGTTTGGGGTAACTGTGGGTGGTATGGTGGTTTTCGGCTGAGAACTGACAGTGGCGGCAAGGGATAATTTTAAATAATCTGATCATCATAAGCAAAATCTTTACCTTTTACACAGTGGGGCCCAAAAGATATCCGTTACATAGAAAAAATCTCTATTTCCGAAGGTAAAACATTTCCGAAGGTAATTGTCTTCCGAAGGCAATCTTCTTCTTCCGAAGCAAGGCATTGCTTCCGAAGGTAAAAATTGTCTTTCCGAATGGAGAGTTTTATAAGCTTAGGAAGTAGATCTGATGTAAAATCAATCGCTTCTTCCGAGACCAAAAACTCTTCCGAGAAGAAAATTTCCATTGAGGAACTTGGCTTCGGAAGATATTCAAGAATATCTTCCGAGAGTTAATTCCTCTTCGGAAGGAATTTACACTTGGAATAATTTAAAGATCTTTTGTAACATGGCTTAAATTTATTGACACAAGACATTACACATTAAAAAGCTTTTCAAAAGAGGTAGTTAATCAATGTTTATCATCCCAATAGCTGATATGAGATACTTAAATCTTTGTTCATCAAATGCCTTTGTAAACAAATCAGGATATTGTTCATTTGAGTCAACTTTGATTAACTTTATCAGATATTTCTCATGAATATCTCTAATGAAATGATACCTGATATCAATGTGCTTTGTCTTGGAGTGCTTCACCGGATTATCAGTAATGGAGATGGCACTATTGTTGTCAATATGGATAGGAGTAGTCATGAAGTTGAATCCATAGTCTAATATCTGATTTTAAATCCATAGCAGTTGAGCATAGCAGCTAGCAGCAGCAATGTATTCAGCTTCAGCAGTTGATGTAGAGACACAGGATTGTTTCTTGCATTACCATGAGATGATCCTTCCACCAAGAAATTGACATCCTCCTGATGTTGATTTCTTGTCAATGTTGCAGCCACCATAATCACTGTCAGAGTATCCATAGAGATTGAAATCACTATTTCTTGGATACCAGAGACCTAGTTTAGGTGCTCCTTTGAGGTATCTGAGGATTCTTTTAACAACAGCTAGGTGAGACACCTTTAGAGCAGCCTGATATCTTGTGCAAATGCATATGGCAAACATGATATCTGGTCTACTAGCAGTGAGATACATCAGAGATCCAATAATTGCTCTGTACTAATGTTGATCAGTATCCTCCCCCTCAAGGTCAGGGCAAAGATTATGGTTTCTGGATATGGGTGTCTTGGCTGGTTTACAGTCCTTCATTTCAAATCTATCTAAGATGTCTGAGACATACTTAGATTGATTTATAAAGAACCCTTCCTTCACCTGTTTCACCTGAATTCCAAGGAAAAAGTCCATTTTTCCCATGGAACTCATCTCAAATTTCTGCTTCATAATGCTCTCAAAGTCCTTACATATTTGGTCATTTGAGGAACCAAATATGATGTCATCAATATAGACTTGTACGAGCAAAATGTCTTCTCCTGACTTCCTAATGAAGAGAGTCTTGTCAATGGTACCTCTGGTGTAGCCATTCTTCAGGAGAAATTGAGACAAGGTCTCATACCACAGCCTAGGTGCCTGGTGCAGCCTATATAGAGCTTTATCCAGCTTGCACACATAGTTGGGGTGCTGTGGGTCTTCAAATCCTGGAGGTTGACATATATAGATTTCCCTATCTATATCCCCATATAGAAAAGCACACTTGACATCAAGTTGGTAGACTGTGAAGTTCTTGGATGCAGCATAAGCAAGGAAGATCCTAACTACCTCAAGTCTTGCAACAGGTGCAAAGATATCAGTATAATCAATTCCCTCCTCTTGGGTGTATCCTTGAACTACTAATCTTGTCTTGTTTTTGATAATCAAGCCTCTATCATCTTTCTTGTTTCTGAACACCCATTTAGTGCCTATGGGTACTTGACCAGATGGTAGTGGGCATAGATTATAGACCTTTTATCTTCTGAATTGAAGCAGCTCCTCCTGCATCGATTCAACCCAACTACTATCCTTTAAGGCATCTTCCACCTTCTTGGGTTCCATCTGAGACAAGAAGCATGAGTACAAGTAGACATTCCCATGTTGAGTTTGCCCTCTTGTTCTCACACCCACAGAGACATTCCCTATGATGTTCTCAGTTGGATGAGTGTTGTGAATCCTAAGGCAAGGAATCACTTCCAGTTGCAGAGATAAGTCCAGGTTGGACATATTCTGATCAGGAACTGGATTACTCTATCCAGCTGCTGTTTCAAAGTCATTCAATGAGGACTGATTGAATGATTGAGAAACATCATCAATGGTTGGTTGTGAAGTAGTATTAACAGTTGCCCGTTCCTTCAGAATACTACTTCCCTCAACCTGGTGTTGTAATGGATCACCTAAAGAGCTTTGGAGTTCATCAGGTGATTCACTTGTTGAAGCTTCATCATTTCTGGAGATAGTTACACTGTCAGATCTGTGAATGGTTGAAGCTTGTTGCCTTTCAGCTCTTGGAGAATTTGGAAGAGGTCTGGGAAGCTCAAATAGTTTATCTGCATCAGCATCAGCATCACCTTGAGCGCCTGTTCCAGCTGAAACATTCTCACAAGATGGTTTAGAATAGTTTGGAAACAATTCTAAATCAAAGATATACTCAGGTCCATTCCCCCTAACACAAGGAGTGTGCTCATTAACAACTATATTGGATGACTCCTCAAATTGTTGATTCTTGATGTTGTATACTCTATAAGCTTTGGAGCTAGAAGAGTATCCAACAAAGATAGCATCATCCGACTTCTCAGCAAACTTTGCTAAGTTGTCTTTTGTGTTAAGTATGGTACACCTGCAGCCAAAGGACCTTAGAAAGCCAATGAACGGTGGCCTCTTGTTCCATAACTCATAAGGGGTTTTTCCATAGGGCTTAACTACAAGAACCCTGTTCTGCACATAGCATGCAGTGCTGACTGCCTTTGCCCAGAATGTTAGAGGCAGTTTGAATCAGCTAACATGGTTCGAGTAGCCTCAATAAGTGTCCTATTTCTCCTCTCAGCAACACCATTTTGTTGAGGAGTTCTGGGAGCACTATATTGTCTGGCAATCCCTTTTGAGTCACAGAATGAGTCAAGAACAAAGTTCTTAAACTCAGTCCCTTGATCACTTCTAATGATCTTAACCTTATGATCAATTTGATTTTCTATTTTAGGAATAAAAGATTTTAAAGTTTCAGCCGTTTCATCTTGACTTCTTTAAAAGAATACCCATGTAAATCTTGTAAAATCATCAACAATCACAAGGCAGTATGATTTCCTTCCAATGCTCATTATACTTATGGGACCAAAAAGATCCATATGCAATAAGTGTAATGGAGTAGTGATGGAGTTAGCACATTTAGATTTATGAGATGACCTGTGTTGTTTCCCTTTCAGGCATGCAACACAATTATCTTGTAGAAAAATTCCTTTTTAGGCAAACCATGTACCAAGTTATTTTTAGCCAATTTATTCATTGTTTTAAAATTCACATGACACATGCGTTTATGCCATAGTGTTGACTCATCACTATCAGCTTTGGAAAGAAAGCATGATACTTCACCCATAGGAGAAGCATTGTTCATATCCAGCTTGTACATATCCCCTTTCCTGGGAGATCTAAGAAGCACCAATTCCGGAGGAATTGTCATCCCTGGTTTGAGGATAATGCACTCATGTTCTGTGAAAAGCATTTGATGCTTTTGGTCACAGAATTGAGAAACACTTAACAGATTGTGTTCAAGCTGTTTGATAAAGTGAACTTTGTCAATGTTTATTCTGCCATTGGATATACTTCCTCTGCCAGAAATATATCCTCCGGCCTTACCTCCAAATTGGACAGTCCCTCCATCATAGTTCTGGAATTGTTGAAGGAGAGATCTGTTCCCTGTCATGTGCCTGGAGCATCCACTATCTACAATCCAGACATTGTTGTTCTTGTCAAATGGATGTCCCTGCACATAAGGTGAGATGGTTAGTTTTGTTTGGAAGCCCAAGCCATGCTGGTCTTGGGCTCTTCGAAAGATGATGACATTATTGAACCAAAAGATATGCATTAGGGTTTAATAGAGGTCGTTGATGAAGAGGTTTGGGCTACAGTATCTTTCTTGATCTTCCAATCCATCCCTTGGTTGATCTTTGAGGATGAGCTTGTTGAAGGTTTTGCAGCATGGTCTTCTTTCGAAGCTTCCTTTTCGGAAGAAGCCTTCACCACCTTTTCTTCCGAAGTAGTCTTCTTCTGGGATAGTTTCAAGGGAGCCTTCTTGTTCTTCCGAACCTTAGAAGCTTTGGCTTCCGAAACCATTTTCCCTTCGGAAGAAGTTTTTTCTTCCGAAAGAAACTTGGCTTCCGAGACCAACTTTCCCTTCTTCATCATTTGGACCGTTTGAAATGGTCCTAATGAGAAACCTTCCCTGGCTCCTTCTTTTCTAACATTATTTGCATAATGTGTGCTTGCTGGATTGTAGTAACAATCTTTAGCCATGTGGTTGTGCAGACCATACATTATGCATGCAATGTTAGCCTTCTGGAAACTTGCAGGTTGCTGTTTCTTAGATTTCTTCTCTTCATCAACAACTTTTCCTTTCAACTTCTGATCCTTTGGTAGGACAGGAGTGCTGGTATTACACTCCTTTCCTGAATCAGAAGTACCTACCACTTGGAATCCAGCAGAGATGAAGACACCCTTTTGCCTTAGGTCAATCTTAAGCTTGGACTCTACAACCTTCTTAGCAGTCTTTCTAGCAGCTTTAGCTCTGCTTCTTCTTACTTTGGTGGTTAGGATTTGGTCTTCACAGGTGGAGATGTGTGTATCTTCCTGTTTCTCCCCTATGGTGGCCACTATTTTTGCCTCATCCTCTAGATCCAATAGAGAAGGGTCAGCAGTTGGAACCTCTTGCTCTTCAGTACCACATCTAGGTAGTCTAATAGACTCATAAGAGTGTGGTGGAGCTATTTCATTGGTTCCCAACCCTTCTTTGTTTTGATAAAACATTTTGGAATGAGAGGATGATGCAAGAATAGTTTGGAAGTTTTGCTCAGCAATAGCTTGCTTCCTGGCCTAAGCCTCAGCAGTGACCAACTGGGCTTGAACTTCAGATAGTTTGGATATCAGATCTTTAATTTGAGTCTTATAGTTGGTCTTTTCATGTTTTAAAAGAGACACAGTTTTCTCTAACTCTTCAATTTTCTTTTGATAGTCAGATTCAGCTCTTTTAAAATCAGATTTTAACACACTTAAAGACTCAACCTCAGATCTGATTTCCAAAATGTAATCCTTATAGAGTTTAACTTTAGCAATACAGGCAGTAGTACAAATATGTTCATATACCTGATCATCATCTGTTCCGGCCATGAGTGCTTGAGCGGGAGTCACATCCTGTACCATGAAGCTCCAGTCAACTTCTTGAGCTACAGCAGCTGTTTCAGTTGACTTCTCTTCATGCTTTGAAGCAGTGGGATGTGTGGAGGCCTGTGGGGTTCCCGGGTTGTTCTTGGGAGCCTTGCATTCCCTAGCAAAGTGACCAAGTTAGTTGCAGTTGTAACACTTTGCCTTGCTTTTGTCAAACCCAAACTTGCTGTTGATTGGGTTTTGAGGGAATTGCCTTCCAGTTCTCTTGAAGAACTTCTTCGCTCTGTAAGTTAAAAGAGCCATCTGTTGGACAATGTCCACATACTCCACATCATCTGGACTGAAGCACTCAAGATCATCAAAGCAGTATTGAAAATCACCAGAATGTCCACTTCTAGAGACAAAGGCACAACTATCCTGAAAGGAGTTGTGTTGAACCTTTTGAGACTTTGGAGTCTCAGGTAGAGTTATGTAGGGTCCACTATGTGAGTTGTCAGGGTAACACAACAACTGATGTTGTGGTTTTGTGATTTCCCTTTTAACAACATGAAGGGCTGAACTCAGTTGGTTCATGGAGTTACCAGAGGAGTTCTGCATGTTCATCTCCATCTGGAATGCACTTAGGATACCATACAACTCTGTGAGAGAAAGAGTCTTAAGGTCCGAAGTTCTCTTGATCATAACACAATAGTGTGTCCATAGTTTAGGAATGGAAGACATGAACTTCCTAACTATGTCTTTGTTCTCAGGAGGTACTCCAATATCTACCAGAGTATCTACTATCTCAACATACCTGAAGTATTGTTGAGTCAAGGTCTCACTAGCCTTGAAAGTAAAGTTCTCAAACTGCTGCTTCAAGAGATCCTTCTTGTTCTCTTTGGTTTCCTTGGATCCTTCATACATCAGCTTCAATGCATCCCATAAATCTTTGGTTGTCTTGCACTTCTTGAAGCCTCTGTAGATGGAGTTGGGGAGAGCAGTTTGGAGAGAAGTCATAGCCCTTTGATCTAGCTCTATTCTCTTTCTATCTTCTTCTGAGTAATCATTAACATCTTTTGGAATGATGCGATTACCAGTAGCAGAAGTAGTGCTTGGTATGAAAGGACCATTGACAATGGAGTCCCACATTCTTGAATCTTGACACTTGATGAAGCCTTCTATTCTAGTACACCATATGTCAAAATCTTCAGGAGTGATCAGTGGGGACTTGGTCATGGTGCCGGTTTCCATATCAGCGTTGGAGAGAGCGGCCATTTGAGTGAGTGGTTTGTAGTGAGGAGTGAAAAACAGGTTGATTTGGATGGTAAGATCTCACAATCAAGAGCCTGGATGCTTTGATACCAATTGCAGGATCGTGTATGCTGGTCACTCAACAAGTGGTTTTTCTCTCAAACTCACCTTGAACAACACTCAGTAAGAGTCTATGAAGAGTTGATCACAATATAACAAGTAACAAGCAGTAAAATAAACACAGGATGTAAATTTTCAAGGTACTTTTATATATTGCTTCTCAACTCAAAGGATTACAGGACTCTTGGACTCAAATCGCTTACCTAATGAGTTACAAGGAGAAGATATATATAATACTACCTACAGCCGGATATACTTTGATACCAGCTGGAAACCTCTAACCAAACATCTATACTACAAGACTATAGGTGAGGTATCTTAGACATTTTGCCTAAGAGTTGGTAGTCAAGACATGTCCCTGACTTACCTTTTATCACCAACTAAAGTTGGTAACATGTACTATCATAAAAAGGTATACAGTAGAATAAAGTATGGTCAGCAACATGGTTCTTTAGGAAGAAGCCATGCTGTATCAGAGGTCTGCAGCGGAATGTCAGAGACCATACTTATGTCTACTGGACATAGCAGTGTCTTCCAAATGATAAACTTCTTCGGAAGAATAACTTCTTCCGAAGCCATTTATACTTCGGAAGACTGCTTCTTCCGAGGCTTGGAGTCTTCTGTCTTTGGAAGCAGACTTTGTCTTCAGCTCTTTCTTCAGACTTTGTCTTCGGAAGTCTTCAGACTTTGTCTTCAGCACTTTCTTCAGACTTTGTCTTCGGAAGCTTTCAGACTTTGTCTTCAGCTCTTTCATCAGACTTTGTCTTCGGAAGCTTTTAGACTTTGTCTTCAGCTCTTTCATTAGACTTTGTCTTCGGAAGATAGTCTTCAGCTGTTGGCTTCAGCTGTTGTCTTCAGCTGTTGACTTCAGCTGTTGTCTTCAGCTGTTGACTTCAGCTGTTGTCTTCAGCTGTTGACTTCAGCTGTTGTCTTCAGCTGTTGACTTCAGCTGTTGCCTTCAGCTGATGTCTTCAGCTGTTGTTCTTCATACTTTGGAAGATCTCATGCTTAGCTTCGGAAGCCCTTGAATGTAGCACCAGAACTGACTATGTGAAGTGGTTTTGGTTGCAGCAGCCTTATGATGAAGACCCAACAATTAGCTACTACCCTATCCAATCATCTATTTATGAACAATGAAAAAATATGTATCGTTTGGATTTTTAGACTATTTAATGTAAGAAAATTTGGAGTTATGTAATGATTAAGTTTGGATCCATTTATTTTCCACTGCATTGTGATAATATCAGTCGGTCACGGTGAGACCCGGTCAACGGGGTGTGACACTTATCTAAATAGTTTAATTTTTAAACATTTGTTTTAAGATTTTTTATAAAAAATATTTTTCTATAAAAATCTTGTTTTTTAAAAACTCTATTTTGTAATTATACGATTGTTTAGTAAGAATGTTTTAGACATTTTCACCTGTTTATAACTTTTTTAAACAAAACGATTTAAAATATATTGTTTAAAAATGATTAGTGTTTTAGAAAATTTACTATTATATAAATTTTTAGTTTTTTATTTTTTAGATTTTAATCAAAGACGAGATTTCTAATTTTCTTAATAAAACCTAACTTTAAAAAAAGATAGTTTGATTTTAAAAAAAATATATAAGTGAGAGAAATATAACAATTAATAAAATTTATTTTAATAAAAGAGATAAATTTGTATAAGTATTCAAATTAATATAATACCCTTTGGAGAGAAAATTAAAGTGTAGATATCTAGAATAAGGACAAGCGGCAAAAAAGTAGGTTAAAAAAATAAAAAGTGACAAAAAAACCTTGTTTGATTAGATACTATAGATATAGATTTTTAGTTACTTTGGTGGCACCAATCATTTTTACGTTCTTGATGGCAACCATTAATTGACTTCATACCTTCAAGGAATTAAGATTTAGTTCCATTGATTCAATCGGGATGTGAAAGTTGAATACATTCCGATGATTGAAGCGATTCCAAATCGTTTATATTAACTTAATTGGGTTGTTTAAACGATGAGTGGGGCTCCAGTTTTACAACCTTGCTTTTAAGTAATTATGTTTTTGTCGAGTGTAACAAATTGATATTCAAAGTGAAATTAAGGTTTTCTGTACCCCACTTTTTTGTTTTAATAAACCATCTGGATATTTAAGTGAATAAACTTAAAACAGTTTGAAGGCGGCTTTGCGGAACCAATTTGAAAGTTTCGTTTATATTTGACATATTAAATTAGAAGAGGCGGAAACTATGGTAAAAATAAAACAAACTTGAACTAATTTGAAGCACGCTAGTGAATTCTACCAAGAAGGATAATTTACATATTAAAGTGCCGAGAACGAATGAATTATTGATGAGGTTAATCGTTAATTTTTTGTTCGAACGAGCAAAATCATGTTCATCAATACAAGCTAAGCTGCAGTTATAAACCTTTTAGTTTCTTAAGAAACTCTTAAATGAATATAAGAATTTGGTGTTTAAATCCCTAGTTCATGTTATGTAAAACTTTTAAAATTTTAGTGTCGAAAATGGGTGAATATGAAATTTTAATGTTTTAGAAAAACAGGGGTAAAATGGTGATTTGTTTAAAGTTTTTTTAATGAAATGAGTAAATTAGATATCTTAATTATCTTTTAAGGATATATATGATATTTTAAAGTTTTATTTGGTATATATAATATTTTTTAAATTTGTAAGGATATATATAAAATTTTTCCTAAATTATAATTGAAAAATTACAAATGTACACTAAACATTTGTGAGCAGACCGCATGTTCCACTTCTAACATTTATCATTTATGACCTTTTGTTTTTGAGGTTGAATAACTTTATGTGCATTTTATGAAAGGGCTTACGTGCAGTTTGTTTTTTCAAAGATAAAATGTGTATAGTCTGCGAATCACATCTGAAGATATATGTAGAAGAAGAGTTGTACCAAATCTCTACAGTCTACGATAAGATGACTGTTTGGTTTTTAACGCTTGTAAACTGCTAAAATTAACCGGTGGTAGTGTACGGCGGTGCTGGACGATGGTGGTGATGGTGGTGGACGGTGGTAGTGATGGTAGATGGTGCATGGTGGTGGACGATGGTGGTGGTGGGTGATGATGGATGGTGGGTGGTGGTGGGTGATGGTAGAGGTGGACGATGGTGGTGGTGGTAGTGGACGGTGGATGGTGGTGATGGTGGATGGTGGTCATGGACGACAATGGTGGTAGGCAGTGGGTGATGATGTTTAATCCTCTACAGACTTTTGAAGATCTTAATAGTGGTTGTGCCAAATACCAAGAAGAGCTCACGCAGATCTTTTTTAATGAAACGTCTTTGAAAAAACAAACAGTCTGCAAATGGTAACGTCTGGCGTGGTCTGCGCGACGCAGACAGAAGAGCCTGTACAAACCTTTTTCAAAAAAAACAAACACCACCTTACTTGTTATTTTGCATTTTCTAGATTATTTAACTATTTAACATATTTATATTACTAATACATATGTCTTAAAAATATATAGTGTCAATTCAATATCTAACACATATTTGTTATAAATATATTTGGACTCATGATCATTATTTTTATTATATACATAATATTTGGACTTAGATTATATGGTTGGACTTGCACATGGAATTGAGTTTGGAGCTATTGGCTTCGAGGTGCTTATATGTTAAGAAGTTATCTGTGAGACTTTGACTGGCTTTCATCTTTGGGAAAAGTTTTGTAGATGACTTCACATTTGATACAAAAAACAACAAACTGCGGTATGCACATGTGGTTTGCCATATAAACATCACGCCTTCATCTTGTGATTCATCTTGTTCAATATCACATGAATATTACATACTTCATCTGATGGTTACAGTCTTTATTTTCCTCTCTCAGGCTTTGATATGTGAATAAATATACATGTTAATAATGCATTTATTTCCCTATTTTGAGCGTTTTTTGTTACAAATTCATATTTATCGATACTTAATTGTGATTAATTTGGATTATGTAGTTTTGGATGATTGTTTGGTGCTTTCTAAAGAAAACGACAAGATATTAATAAAGATTTAGTAAGTTTAGAGGCTGTTATGGTCATAACTGGTTCTGTCATGACCATAACATGCATCAGGCCTCTCTTTCCCGTGCACTATGGCTATTACTGATTCTGTCATGACATCACCCTAATCCTATCTTCTTCTTTATTTCAAGGTGATGAATTTGAAGGAGAAAGTTTTCTCCAATCTTATGGTGATTTTGGAAGAAGTGTTTCAAGAGTTCAAGCTAAGATTGAAGATCAGGCATTTCAAAGGAAGATTCAACTCTACACAACCCATCTCTACTCATCTTTGGTTTATAACTCTGGAGTCATCATGTTTTCTTCCATTATTATGAGTTTGGTTATGGTTTTTGTAAGAATCATGGGCTAAACACTCTTTATTAATTAAATTAGAGGAAGCTTAGCATACTTTGATATTTTACAAGTAATGTTTGGTGATGATTAGGTTAATATTCATTACAACATTACAAATGTTTTCAATGATTGTGTGTGCTTATTAAACCTGATGAAATGTTGAATCTAGTAGGTGTTACAACCATATTATGTTAGAAAACCATGTGTGATAGAACATTATTCATGAATTGCATAATCTAGTATGTAGTTTATAACATTTGATTAGAAATGGTGAATAAGGGTTGAATATTTAGTAAAGGTGAACAAGTGTTGGTGTGTGCGGATAGTATATATATTTTTGATAAAGATTTTCACACAGATTTGTTGGGTTTGTTGGAACATAAAATCATAGTTTAACCGTTTAAACTTTCAGAAAACGCAGCGGAAGTTTAGCATTATAATCTTGTTTATAAGCTGAAAAATATGTTCATTAGATGACCATATTGATGTATAAAACAAACCCAAAGAACAAAGGATCATTTATGTGAATTAGCAAGCTATGAACATGTGAAAAACTACATAAAATCACAGCTTCATAGAGCTGTGATTCTACCTTACTGCAGCAGCAAAAATCGACTAAAAGAAGATGTTTGATGAAGATGGAGATGCCCAAATGCAGCCAAGACTTCAAGGATAGAAGTCCTCAAGCTAGTATACCCCAAGCTCCTTGCAAACACACCTTCTTGTTAGGTAGAATACACCAAAATGCAGCTCAAAATCAGGTAGAAAACCCTCTTTTCTAGCTGATCAAGAACATGAAAACCCTGCTCAAAACCTCTTTGTTTCTTGCTGAAAAACCCGTAGGGAGAAGAGGAGAGATTGAGAGCTAAAGTTGTGTTGTTAGTTGCATCTATGAACATCATCAAAACAACACAAAAGCACTTCAAAACCCAGCTCATGCTGCTGCTGGCCGTAGGTTCTTTTTAGAGAGAGAAGTCACTTTTGTGTGTGTTGCATGCTCATGATATATGAGAAAGGGAGAATCTCTTTGACTAGTTAGTGGGGAGACAAAATATGCATGTGTGTGTGCATCCAAGAGAATAATCTTGCATGTTTGTCTCCCATTCAAAAGAGAAGACAAAGTGGACGTTTCTTTATGTTTAAAAGGAAAGGATTCTTTCATAAACAATAAGTTTTAACACACACATGCACATGCATCTTCATGGTGGATGGTTTTGAAGTTTAAAGAAGAAACTTTCTTTTATAAACTTGAAGCTTTCTTTTATAAACTTGAAGCTTTCTTTTATAAACTTCAAACACTAACACACATATATAACTAGTCTTTTATTAGATATATATACAACTAACCTTTTAATTGCATAATCTATACACTCCCATTATTAATTTGTAATATTATCTAACTTACTTAAATAACATTACAAATAATATTATTGAACAAAATATCCTAATAAATTGTTCTATCTCATATGCAACTTATTTAGAAAACCCATTTTCTAAATTGGTGTAAATATTTAATTGTATGATCATATCATCAATTAAATATTAATAGGTATAAATATTTAATTGCATGATCATATCATCAATTAAATATCAATTGGTGTTTGCTAAGCTTGTTATTGGGTATAACCCGACTTGGATCATAACGTACTAACCACATCAATATTCTAAGTGTCTTGGGCACATAGAATCCTACAAGATTCAATTTTAAATGATTATTACTAATACTAATTACATACATAAAAGGCAAGTGTACTTGTTGTGAGGTAATATAATGTTGGTAAGGATCGAGTATTAATCTGTGGACACACTAAGCCTACTCAACAACCCTCATAATTGACTATCAGTTTTGATTTAGGAAATGATAAGTTAAACAAAATAATAATAAATAAAAATAGATAAGGATAGATAAAGATAGATTGATACTTTTGGTGATTCTTTCAGTGAAATAAGGCTATTATCCTAATTTAGATTACACTTATGTAACTATGATGAATTGGTGGTGTGGTTAAAGATATTGATTAATGTAATTATGTTAATGTTTATAAACATGAGCTAATGCGAATTTCTCATCTTCCAACTCCATAGTGACTAGGATACCAACATGAGTAACTTACAAACTAATCAATCAAAATTTCTAGTAATGTAGGTAGATCTTCTGTAACCTTTTAACATATGATTTCTGAAAACATAACTTAATATTAAAAAAGGGTTGATAAGGTTCCTTTTTAATATATCATTAATTTTAGAAAACCATAACAATTACTGTAGATTTCTCAGAGTAATAAAAGGGAACCCACAAATGATCAGAAAGTTAAGGTGATATGATTTCTAATAACTATTTCTAGTTTTTTAGCCATTGATTGATTATGAAGACCGGTTTCATGAATAAAAGTTAGTTCATATGTTTTCAACCTTGTATGAAATTCACAATTACAAATTATAAGTTTATAACTCCCCGTTTAAATGTAGATGCAACCCATAAAAAAATTTCCCATGATTACCATAACTTTAACATAATATAAACCACACGATTAGTTCATCACAAGTTACATAAAGTTTCACTAAATTATGATAACAAATGAAGTTTAGTTCATAATGTGCTTGAACATAACAACAAAGATAGAAGATAGTAATGAAATCATTGGTAAATTAGAACAATCAAACTAGTGATCCACTATGGATGATGTTAAATGACCCCGAACTTCTTCTAAGTGTTGAATGAACCTCCAAAACCTTCTAATGACCTCCAAAGGCTGGGTTCCAAAGAGGGAACACCAGCACTTCACCTCCTAAAAGCTCATATCAAAGTTGCAAATAAAGTCCTCTTTATAGGCTTTCTAGAGTGTTTAAGCACGACCCCGTGCCTAAAAGGAATAGCTCCGTGCTAGTACAATGTATGTAAAAGTTAGTTGGCTCGTACGCTCAGATATTGTTAGGCACGACCCTGTGTTCAATGGGGCACACCCCCATGTTTATAGTGGGGTATGGCCCTATGCCTCCTGGGGCACGCCCCGGTGCCTCGGGTCAGGGAACGTACTTTTTGTTCTGTCGGACTAACAAACACGGAGGTGTGTTGATTTTAGCATGAGAGTGTGTTTCAGGCTGGGCATGGGGGTGTGCCTTATAAAGCACGCCCCATGCTTGAATTCAAAAGATTAGTTTTCTTTAATTTCTTCTTATTTAAGCTCCTTTTGTTCATTTTGGTCTTTTCCAAGCTTAAAAACAAGTATGAATGATTTAAGTATCAAATCATCACTTTTCAGTAGGAGTTTCAAGAATAATTGATGTGCAACTAATGTGTTTTATATGTATAATTTGGATCACATCAAGTGTGCATCCTTATACATATGTTTGTGAAGACCGTTGTGTTTGTTACGAATATCTCCTAACTTTTTTTATGTGTAACTATAGATAATATGCAAATTTATAGTTTGTATATTTGTGTTAGGACATTCATAAGTTGAAGGATTTACATATCTATTGTTATATTACACGAACTGAGGTGGTTAACATGTGTTCATTATGTTAACTTTTCAAAGATTTATGGGTTTCGTATCCTTGAAGGGAGTCCAAACTATCTTTAACTTTCCTTTAATTATATAATTGGTTCTTCATGGCATAACTTTAGACAACTATTATGTGTTTGCTTATTAACCAATGATTAATTCCTAATTCCAGATGTATTGGAGGTAATGGAAAGAGATGAAGCAACCAAAGCTAAATCATCTGTCGAGGAAACACCATCTTTGGAACTTAAAGAGCTACCATCCCACTTATATTATGCCTACTTGGATAATGATTCTAAATTATCCATCATTATTGCTTCTAATTTGACGAGTGATGAAAAGGTGAAGCTTTTAGAGGCGTTAAGGACACACGAGAAAGCTATGGATTGTAAGATCATGGATATACAAGGAATACATCCTTCCTTTTGAACCCACAAGATCTTGATGGAGGATAATTACAAACCAGTTATGCAACACCAACATCGCCATAACCCTAACATACAACAAGTGGTGAAAAAGGAGGTAATCAAGCTATTTGATGCTGGCTTGATCTACCCAATTTCCTATTCCCCATGGGTTAGTCTGGTACAAATGGTACCAAAGAAAGAAGGTATGACAGTGGTGATAAATGAAAAGAATGAGCTTATAACTACAAGAACCATCATGGGTTGGAGAGTTTGTATCGACTACCGCAAACTCAACAATGCAACAAGAAAGATTATTTTCCCTTACCTTTCATTGATCAAATGTTTGAATGTTTATTTGGGAATATGTTTTATTGTTTTGTTGACGTTTTTTATGATATTTTTAAATTCCAATTGCACCTGAGGACCAAGAAAAAACAATATTCACATGTCCTTATGGAATGTCTGCATATCAAAGGATGCTATATTTCATGACATTATTGAAGTCTCAATGGAAGTATTCATGGATGACTTCTCAGTCTTTGGAAACTCATTCGATTATTGTTTATGTAATTTAGAAAGAATGCTCTCAAGATGTGAGTAATCAAATCGTGTTTTGAATTGGGAGAAATGCCACTTCATGGTGAAGAAAGGCATTATCTTAGGTCATAAGATTTCTAATGTGAGGCTAGAGATAGATATGGAAAAAGTGGAAACTATCTCAAAAAATTCCACAACCCATTTCGGTTAAAGCCCTAAGGAGATTCTTAGGTGACGCTGGTTTTTATAGATGTTTCATGAAAAACTTCTGAAAAATTGCAAGACCAGTGACCTAACTTTTTGAAAAAGTTTTGACTTTTGTTTTCAATGATTAATGTTTCATTGAATTCACCCATAATGGTAACCCTGGATTGGAATCTCCCGTTTGAACTAATGTGTGATGCTATTGACGATATAATTGAAGCAGTTTTAGAGAAACAAAAGGAAAAGCATTTCCACCCAATCTACTATGCAAGCTAGTGATGTGTTGTAAAACACATCTATTTTAGGTCATGTTTCAAGGTAAATTTTGTCTAATTTTTAGTTAGACTCGTTAGTTTTTACTTATTGTTTGTTATTTTGGGTTTAATAGGTGATTGGATGCTTAAAGTGATGGAAACGTGTGGGAAACAAAGAAAAAGCCAAATGATGGAAAAAGACCAACAATTAGGAAAAAGACCAACACTTAAAAATTTTTCTAAGTGTCAAACTCAAATTTGCTAGAAAAGTCCATCTATGTGATATGAAAAGCAGGAGAGGCTCTCCTGCATGTATCGCTGTAAGGATTCCTAGAAGTCTGATGCAGCCAAAACACTTTTGTGACTATCTACTGATCATAAAACTGATGAAGACAAAGTCTGAAGACATCAGTTGAAGACATCAGCTGAAGGCATCAGCTGAAGGTAACAACTGAAGTCAACAGCTGAAGGTAACAACTGAAGTCAACAGCTGAAGTCAACAACTGAAGACAACAGCTGAAGACATCAGCTGAAGACAACAGCTGAAGACATCAGCTGAAGACAACAGCTGAAGACATCAGCTGAAAACAACAACTGAAGACATCAGCTGAAGACAACAGCTGAAGACATCAGCTAAAGACAACAGCTGAAGGTAACAGCTGATGACAACAGCTGAAGACATCAGCTGAAGACAACAGCTGAAGGTAACAGCTGAAGACAACAGCTGAAGACATCAGCTGAAGACAACAGCTGAAGGTAACAGCTGAAGACAACAGCTGAAGACATCAGCTGAAGACAACAGCTGAAGGTAACAGCTGAAGACAACAACTGAAGATACCAACTGAAGAGAAAGTCTGAAGACAAAGCCTGAAGACAATTTTCAGTAGTTGTCACAACAACTGAAGAAGTACTCTTCAGTAGTTGTGATGATCTTCTTTCAGTAGTTGTCACAACAGCTGAAGAAGTATTCTTCAGTAGTTGTGACAGTCTTCTTTCAGTAGTTCTATGAAATGATCAAGTCTTCCTGAATGCTGCACATAACATGTAAGTAGAACTGCTAAGGAAGTTTTACACCACTTCAGAAATATTCTAAGTGTAAAATCTTCCGAAGTCAAGACCAACATCTTCAGAAGCCAGAAATGAAGTCTTTCTTAGCTTCAAGACAAAGTCTTCCGAAGCCAAGAAACCAAGATAGATTCTTCCGAAGACTTTTATCATACATGCTTTTATCTAATGTACTTTTTTTGAAAAGCTGAACCATTTTACCGCTGCCCATTCTGGTTGGTCACCAACTTGCATGAGTTGGTGAAAAGGTCCATGCTTTAGGAAAACTGTACATTGAGGTCTTGAGTCAAAACTTTCTACTTTATGTACTTTTATCCTTTTTGTAATATATTAGGATGTGAGCTATAGCATGTCATAGTCACTAGCCAAAAGGCAATCTGCCTTTTGATTCTACATGGATTGTGTTGTCTTGTCCATGTATCCAGCTGGCCTTCAAAGTATGGCCGTCTGTAGGTTGTAGTATATAGTATCTCAAAGACTTGTAATGTATGTATGCTGAATACTTGTAACTTGAACTTGAGAAGCAATATACAACATCCTTGAAAACCAACCACTTGTATTGTTATCTTGTTCCTTTCTAAGTTTACTTGTGTTCTTAGCATCACCATAACCGGTTCCCCATTTGATCTGTTAAGTGTTCTAAATATACTCTCCTCATTGTGTTGCTGTGTTGTCAGTGCTAACCCTTCACCCGGTCCTACATTTGGTATCAGAGCAAGCAGGCTCTTGATATAAGATCTCACCATCTTAAGATCCCTCACACACACAAAATACTTAACAACTTAAATGGCAGCTCTTTCAAAAGCTGATATGGAAACTGGTACTATGACCAAGTCCCCACTGATCACTCCTGAAGATTTTGACACATGGTGCACAAGAATGGAAGGCTTCATCAAGTGTCAATATTCAAGGATGTGGGACTCAGTTATCAATGGTCCCTTCATACCAAGCACTACTTCTGCTACTGGTAATCGTATTATCCCTAAAGATGTAGATGATTACTCAGAAGAAGACATGAAGAGGATAAAGCTTGATCAAAGGGCCATGACTTGTCTTCAAACTGCTCTACCAAACTCCATCTACAGAGGCTTCAAGAAGTGCAAGACAGCTAAAGATCTATGGGAAGCACTGAAGCTCATGTATGAAGGATCTAAGGAAACTAAAGAGAACAAGAAGGATCTCTTGAAGCAGCAGTTTGAAAACTTCACCTTCAAGGCTGGTGAGACACTGACTCAACAATACTTCAGGTATGTTGAGATAGTGGACACTCTACTAGATATTAGAGTAACTCTTGAGAACAGGGACATAGTAAGGAAGTTCATGTCTTCTCTTCCTAAACTATGGACACATTATTGTGTTGTGATCAAGAGAACTTCGGATCTTAAAACTCTTACTCTTACAGAGTTGTATGGTATCCTAAGTGCATTCCAGATGGAGATGAACATGTAAAATTCATCTGGTAACTCCAATAACCAAATGAGTTCAGCTCTTTATGTGAATGAAAGGGAATGCATTGAACCACAACATCAGTTGTTATGCTACCCTGACAACTCACAGAAGGTGCCTTTCATCACTCTTTCAGAGGCACCAAGAGAAAGCTACACTCAAGGAAGTCCCTTCCAAGAGACAAGTTCTTCTCATGCCTTTGTCTCAGCTGATGAAACCTCTGGCAACCTTCTCTTCACTCTTGAAGACTTGGACTGTATCCATCCAGATGATCTGGAGTATATGGAGATATTTCAGCAAATGGCTCTTCTCACTCACAGGGTCAAGAAGTTCTACAAGAGGACTGGGAGAAGATTTCCAAGCAATACATCCAGTGGAAAGTTTGGGCTGGACAAAAGCAAGGTAAAGTGCTACAATTGTAACCAGATGGGGCACTTTGCAAGAGTGTGTAAGGCACCAAGAACAAACGGTGGCCAGACACAAACCAGACCAAACTACACTGAGAAAGCTCACCAGAATGAGAACCCAAAGCAGTAGGCTGCAGTTGCTGTTGAAGAGGGAGGCTTTGACTGGAGCTTTCAGATAGAAGATGCATCTCCAAACCAAGCTCTCATGGCATATCATGATGAAACTAAGGTATTGAAAGTCTTTGCTCTTCTGAATGCATTGCTAAAGTTAATAGATACAGGTCATATAACTTAGAGCTGAGATCTGACATTGAGTCCTTAAACATCTTGAAAGCTGATTTTAAAAGAGCTAAAAATGACTATGAACTTAAAATAGAAGATTTAGAGAAAACCATTTCAACTCTTAAACATGAGCTAACAAACTACAGGACTCAGATTAAAGATCTCATAGCTAAGTTAACTGAATGCCAAGCTGAGCTTGTGATCAGCAAAGCTAAGGCAGAAAATTGTGTTCTTGAAGAAGATACCTTCAAGAACATAATATCCTCATCCTTGAATGCAAAAGTGTATTTTCAGAACAAGTAGGGACTGGGATCTAGTGAGATAGCTCCTCCACACACCATCTTGTCTGTAAGATCTCCTAGGTGTGGAACTTGTGAAGATGAGCTTCCCTTTATAGATCCTTTGACTGAAGAGGATGAAGAGGAGATAGTGAAGAATGACTTTGGTTTGAGTGAAGAAAAGCATTCTGAGAAGGGTCACCATTCCTCTGAGGAGAGTAAAGCTGTTGAGATGACCAAGTCAAGAAGGAAGAACTTGATCAGGAAAGCCAAAAGAAAATCAAGGAAGGCTCAAGAGATCAAGGCTACTTTTGACTCTAAGCAGAAACAAGTTTTCATCTCTGCAGGGTTTGAAGTAGTTAAGACTGATGACATGAATTCTAGTCCATGTACAACTCATCTCAGCAACAAGAAGAAGACTGATCTGTTGTATGTTACTGCTACACAACCTGGACCATCCAACTCCAAGAACAGTTCTCAACCCAAAAGAACTGTCTCAGCTCCTGTAAAGGTGAAGATGGAGATGGGATGTGATCAAAGTCAGTGCTCTTCCATGAAGATGACTCTTGGAAAGAAGAAACTGATGTGTGTCATGTGTGATAGTATCTCTCATTTAGCCAAGGATTGTCCATATAATCCTAAGGGTACTCTTCACATGATAAACAAAGAGACTTCCAAGAATTCCATGAAGAAATTGGCTTCGGAAGGAAAATATGTTTCCTTTAGAAGTCCCAAGATAAAGAAGAAGGCAAGTGGAAAACTGCCTTCGGAAGAAAATTTGGTCTCGGAAGAAAGGAATGCTTTCGAAGTACTGAAGCTTGCTGCAGTAAAGGCAAGATCTTCTGAAGGACCAGTCATCAAAACTTCTGAAGTCTCAAAAGCTTCTGAAGTATTGAAGGTCAAGTCTGAACTTCCAAAGGTGGTGTGGAAGTCAAAGAAGGACCAAAAGACTGAAGGTTTTTCATCAACAACAGCACAAGATCCACAAAGCACAACCATAGGATCTATTACTGTTGCATTGTCTTCAACTGATTTAAATGAGCCCAAGACCAATGAGGCTTGGGTTTCCAAATGTAACTAGCTATCTCTTTGTGCAGGAACAGCTACAGACAAACAAAAATGTGTGGATCATTGACAGTGGTTGTTCCAGGCACATGACAGGCAATAGGTCACTACTCCAGAAGTTTGAAAGAATTGATGGAGGACCAGTTGCTTTTGGAGGAGATGCAGGTGGTTACATTACTGGGAGGGGTAAGGTCACAAATGGTAAGCTCAGCATTGACAAGGTAAACTTTGTCAAAGAGCTTGGATACAATCTTTTGAGTGTATCTTAATTTTGTGATCAGAGTCATAACATGCTGTTTACTGAGCATGAGTGCATTGTTCTCAAGCCCGGGTGGTCATTCCTCATGAGCACATCCTACTCAGAGCCCCCAAGAAAGGGAACATGTACAAGATGGATTTGCAAGAAACATCTCCCTCAGGAGAAGTTTCATGCTTTCTATCTAAAGCAAATAGTGATGAATCTTTCCTATGGCATAAAAGAATGTGCCATGTAAACTTTAATAACATGAATAAATTGATTAAGAATGATTTGGTAACTGGAATACGAAAAAGAGAGTTTACGAGTGATGATCATTGTGTTGCATGCCTGAAAGGGAAGCAGCACAAGGTATCTCACAAGCCTAAAGAAAGAAATTCCATCACTACACCCCTACACTTGTTACATATGGATCTCTTTGGCCCCACCAGTGTAATGAGTTTAGGAAGGACCTCTTATTGTTTGGTGATCACAGATGACTTTACAAGATTCACATGGGTATTTTTCCTTAGAACTAAGGATGAGACCCCTGAGATTCTGAAGAATTTCATCTTAAAGATTGAGAATCAATGTGATCACAAGGTCAAAACCATAAGATGTGATCAAGGTACTGAATTCAAGAATCAAATGCTTGACACATTTTGTGATGAAAAGGGTATTACAAGACAATATAGTGCTCCCAGGACTCCTCAGCAAAATGGAGTTGCTGAGAGGAGAAACAGGACACTAATTGAAGCTGCAAGAACTATGTTGTCTGACTCTAAACTGCCCATCACCTTCTGGGCAGAGGCAATCAACACTGCCTGCTATGTGCAGAACAGAGTTTTAGTAGTTAATACACATGGTAAGACTTCTTATGAACTTTGGCATAAGAGGAAACCTTTCGTTGGTTTTCTCAGGTCTTTTGGATGTCCTTGCACCATCTTGAATACCAAAGATCATATAGCCAAGTTTGCTGAGAAATCAGATGATGGACACTTCATTGGATACTCTTCTCAAGCAAAAGCTTATAGAGTATACAATCTCAGAACTAGAGTAGTTGAAGAGTCAGCCAATGTGACTTTCAATGAATACACTCCCAGTGTGAAAGGTTTTGGTCCGGATTGGCTGTCTGATCTTGATTTAGTTACCAACTGTTTTAACAAATCTTGTGAGCATGTTTCAGGATCCACAGATATATTGCCTACAGGTGATCCTTATCCAAGAATTGAGCTGAGAAGATCTCCAAACAACATATCTCCAGCTCCAGTGGTAACTAATCCTGCACATGAAGCTTCTACCAGCACATCAATGACAAATCCTGCTGATACATCTGAGTTGCCTTCACTTTCCAGTTTTGAGGCACAAAACTCAAATGTAGAAACTTCAAATGTTGGAGAACCTGGTGGTGGTGACAGTGATCAAGAATTCCTTGATGCTGAGAACCATCACATTGAAGAAAATCTCAATGATGTCACACACTCATTGGATCAAGTTCATCTTGATAAGTGTGCTACTGTAGAGGGTGAATCCTCCTTGCAAGATCAATATTTCTCCAATTTGGATCTGTCTAAACAACTTGCTGTGATTCCTCAACTAAAGATCCACAAGTCTCACCCCTCTACAAATATCATTGGAGATGTTGGTACTGGTGTAAGAACAAGAGGACAGTCTCATAATTCAAATATCTGTCTTCACTCTTGTTTCTTATCCCAAATAGAGCCTAAGAAGATTGATGAAGCTCTAAAGGATGAAAGTTGGGTTGAAGCTATGCAAGAGGAGTTGCTTCAATTCAAGAGACAAAAGGTTTGGAACCTTTGTCCTCTTCCTCATGGGAAGACTACCATAGGTGCAAAGTGGGTTTTCAGAAATTAGAAGGATGATAGAGGACTTGTCATCAAGAACAAGGCTAGACTAGTTGTTCAAGGGTATACTCAAGAAGAAGGGATTGACTACACTGATGTCTTTGCTCCTGTAGCAAGACTTGAAGCTGTTAGGATATTCCTAGCTTTTGCTGCATCCAAGAACTTCAAGGTCTATCAACTTGATGTCAAGTGTGCTTTTCTTTATGGAGTGATTGATGAAGAGGTGTATGTCAAACAACCACCTGGCTTTGCAGATCCTGACCATCCTGATTATGTCTGCAAGCTTGACAAAGCTCTCTATGGGCTACATCAGGCACCAAGAAAGTGGTATGAGACTCTATCTCAGTATCTCTGTAAGCATGGCTACAAAAGGGGTACTATTGATGTAACTCTCTTCATCAAAGGAACAAGAAATGACATAATGCTAGTTCAGGTATATGTAGATGATATCATCTTTGGGTCAACTAATCCAAAGCTCTACAAAGTCTTTGAGAAGCTGATGAAGGATATATTTGAAATGAGTGCCATGGGGGAACTCAGTTTCTTTCTAGGGATTCAAGTGAAGCAAGTTGATAATGGTATCTTCATAAATCAGTCAAAGTATGTGCAAGACATACTTAACAGGTTCAACATGACTGAATGTAAGGTTGCTAAGACACCCATAGCTAGAAACCACTCCCTTGGACTGATCTTGAGGGGGAGTGTGTTGATGAACATCTCTACAGGGCTATGATTGGGTCTCTTATGTATCTTACACTAACAGGCCAGATATTATGTTTGCCACTTGCATCTGTGCAAGATATCAGGTTAACCCCAAGATGTCACACCTAATCACTGTCAAAAGAATTTTAAGATACCTTAAAGGAGCCCCATCTCTTGGCCTTTGGTATCCTAAAAACTCTGACTTCAATCTGTATGCATATACAGATAGTGATTATGGTGGGTGTAATGTGACTGCAAAGTCTACATTAGGGGGATGCCAATTTCTTGGTAGAAGGATAGTCTCTTGGCAATGCAAGAAACAATCCTGTGTATCTGCATCAACTACTGAGGCTGAATACATTGCTACTGCAAGCTGCTGTGCTCAAGTGCTTTGGATTCAAAATCAGATGCTAGACTATGGATTCAACTTCAAAGAGACTCCCATTCACATAGACAACAATAGTGCTATCTCAATCACAGAAAATCCAGTGCAGCACTCAAGAACTAAGCACATCAACATCAGGTATCATCTGATTAGAGATAATTTTGAAAAGGGATTAATCAAACTAGTCAAAGTTCATACAGATAAACAATATGCTGAACTGTTCACAAAAGCTTTTGATGAACAAAGATTTAAATATCTTATATCAGCTATTGGGATGATCAACTTTGAATAGCTTTTCTTAAAAACTTAATCATATTATTTCTAAAACTATGTGTGTTTAGGTTGTCTATTCTATCACTTTAATAAGCCCCAGTTTTTCTTTGAAAGAAAATTCTTTTAAGATATTCCTTAGATTTTCTAGAATTTTACACAAGTTGCAAATTCTTCAAAATCTTTGAAATATTTTTGGAGGCAAAATTTGCCTTCGGAAGCTTTCTAGTTAAAACTTCCGAAGCAAAATAACCTTCAGGGTCAAAACTTCTGAAGTTAAATTAACTTTGGAAGACTTTTTAAAGTTCCAAGAAAACTACTTTTTGGGCAAAAAGCAAACTACTTTTCAGAGGTGGGACCAACACAATGGATTTTAAAGTTCATCCTTTTCCATTAACTTTGTCTTAAATCCAAATTCATACAAATATCCAACGGTTACACCTCTTTCCTCTACCTGCTCCAAAATTCACCTATACCTCAAACCCAAATCTCTCTGAAGCCACTTTTGCTTTCACCTTTCTTCATCCTTAAGCTTTTCAAAATGGCTAACAATCCAAACAGAAACAACCCAAATTCCTCCATGAAACTCCATAGGCAGCACAATCAAGTTGCCTTGTTACACTCTGAGAAAGATGATAGTTTCTCAGAGGTTTGCCATTTTCTTGCTCTATCCAACTACTACACCTCACTCACCATTGATCCTATTCTATATGAGGATCACCTACTTGACTTTTGGAGGACATGTCAAGAGGTTATTATGGATGGGGAGAAGGCACTGTCTGCCACAGTGAAGGGGAGGGCAGTCTTTATCACTCCAGCCATCATCAACACTCATCTTCAGCTGGATGATGAAGAAGGTGAACTGTCTTTTCCAAAGGAAGCTGTCAACTATTCCTTTGAGCAGATGGGCTATGAAGGAGATTTCTCTGTAAAGACCTTCAGGAAAGGGAAGGTCTCATCTCAGTGGAAATATCTACTCCATGTAGTGATTCATATCTTGTCCAACAAGCATGGTGGGTAGGACCAGATTCCTAAGGATCTCTCCTTTATAGTTCATGGAATGGTACAAGGGGTCAAGTTCAGGTACTCACAATTTGTTTATACAAACTTGCTTGCAAACTTGGATTCCTTAGAATACTATATGTTTCCTAGATATGTTCAACACATTCTCAACTGTGAACTTGGATCACAGTTGAGGGAAACAAATAATATTCTTAAATTGGGACAGATGAAGCCAGACATCTTTAAGATTATGAAGAAGCCAACTGTAGGCTTCTCAGGGGTAGAAACAGCCCTGGTCCCTAAAATGTTAGAGCTCATTGCTCAAGGTGACAACCTAGCAACACAAGCTAGTGTTGAACACACACCTTCTACATCACAACCACCAAAACAACCACAAATCATCCTCACCTACCAAAGAAAATCCAAACGAACCCCTGCTCAAGCTATTGAGTCTGTGCAGGTCCCCATATACTCACCCTTACAGGACGAAGTGGATACTAGAGCTCCCACTTCTCCTAAGGAGCAAACCACTCCTATCTGTGATGTTCCTCAAGGTCAGCCTGATGAGCTCATAAGCCAAACTGCCTTAAGCTTTCACTCTGAGTCTAACACTCAAGTGAACAACCTTCAGGGGACAGTTACCATCCCCAGCCTTTGGACTTAAATACCTAAATTCCCAACCTTGAATTCTATACTGATGAGGACATAGGCTTCAGTGGGCACCATGAATCTCTCTATCCCTCACCTACTCAAAGAGAGAGGAGTGCCTCTGAATTCCCTATGTCTACCCCACATCAGTCACCCATTGCTGAGGTGGGTCCTTCTGAACCTATTCAGGGGATCCATGTGGAAGAGGCTCTCACTTCTGCAAGTGATTACATCATTAAGACCTCAACCATGGCAACTCAGCCCATTGACACTTCATCTGAAGCTATCAATGAGCAGAGAAAATCCAGCAGCCAAGAACCCTAAGCTGGTGATGAGAGTGAGGATTTAGGTCCAACTCTCTCATCCCCCATGATTCTTCTGATGAAGATGAGGGTAATCTGAGACTAAAGGTGCAACAACTGACAAAAACATGCACTTACTTAGTCTCAAAGGTTAGTCATCTTGAATTTCAAGTGACTACCTTACACAATAGGGTCAATGATCAGCAACTTGAGATATCTTATCTTAAGGAAAAACTAGCTGAGAGACCTTTAAGAAGAACTCAACCAGGAACACAAGAACCTGAGGATGTGATTGACCTAACTCCTAGATCACCTATACAAGAAGGTGATGCTACCAAAAAGGGGGAAAGTCACTATAATCACAGAACCTGGGAGTCCTTCAAGGAGTATGGACATTGAGGACTCACCATCCTCTCTTGTAATTGTCCTTACTCAGCAACCTCCTCAAGTTCACATTGATGTGAACATCCTAGACTACTTGTTTCAAAGTCTTTTTGGGGAGGGTGTATCAAGACAAGAAGCTGAAGAAGATAGACCAAGGCAATCAGGTAATGTCATTGGTCAACTGGATGTTGAGGCAGACCCTGAGATTAGCTTTAAAGGGAAAACCTTGACTGAAGGCCCAGTGATAGAACCTGAAAGTCCTGTCTTACAGTCAACTGATGAAGATACAGAATTTGAAACACCCGTCACCACAACAACTACTTCAGCAACTCAACCCCTCAGTGAAACACCTGCTGGTGAAGGTGTATCAAAGTCTCTCTCTGGCCAGAGCTTAGATGCTACACCAAGCAATGAAGGCCAAAGCTCTCTCCATCCAGTGTCACAAAGGTCTGTGGGTGACAAGGGAAAAAGGGTTCTAACCCCTGAGGAGATTGAGGAGGAGGAAAAAGAGAGAAAGAGGAAGCTAAGGGGAGTAAGTTACACTGGATCTTCAAGCTTCATGTAAGCTGCAATCAGGGCTGCCCACAGACCAAACACTCAATATGATGAGTTGAGGGCAGTCAGGATTACTTACTTACAGACCAGGAACTATAACATAGATGAGATTATCTCTCTCCCTTTAGAGGAATTAAATGATCTGGCTGACATGGAAATGTCAAGAGAGAGGAAGGAAGCTGAAGATGCAAGAATTCTTCTTGAGATCAAAGAGAAGAAAAGACAACAAAGGTTATACAAGCATGTTCCTACTCTCTCCACAGTTCAAGAAAGTCCTGTGCAAGAGGCTGTGGCTGCTACACAAGAACCTCAGGTAGATAGACAGAGAATGATAGACTATCTGAGTGCCACAGGCTTCTACCAGGCAGAAGCACTTCTTCCGTTGCCCTTTGAGTACATTGAGTTTGAGTATCTCAAACAACTGGAACTTAAGTACTCAAAGAGCAGAAGTCAACAAAGAAGAAAATAAGGGAAGAAACTGCTAAGTCAAGAGCGCTCATTCAGAAGAACTTGAAGAAGTCTGATGACAGACAAAGAATGATGAGCTTCTTGAAGCTGTATGGATTCTCCGGAAGGAGACTTGGCCCTATGTCTCTATCTACTATGGATGAGCATATCAGGATGATCAAGCAGAAGATCAAGAGTGGAGAGCTTGCTGACTTGCACACTCCTCCAAGTCAAGCTCTACCTAAAGTAGAGGTTAAGTTTGAACACCAAGAGACAACTCAAACTGAACCTCCAGCTCCATCTTCTGATCCACAGCAGGGTCAAAGGCCAGCCTCTTCAACTATTGACCAACAGCAAGGTCAATGGCCAGCCTCATCATATGACCCACAACAGGGTAAAACTCCCTCTCCTTCTAAACCTGTGAGAGGGAACACCCAACTGAGGAAGACACAACTGATCTACAAGGTGCTGCAGGCCAGTCTTCTCAGTTAAAGATTGCAAAGAGGAAGAAAGGATGGCTTCTAAGTCTGATGCAAATAAGAAGAAGAAGTCAAAATCAACCTCCTCTGATCCTCAGGATGAATCAGAACATCCTAAGGAAGTGCAAGAAGAGGAAGCCTAATCAACTCCAATTCAAACAGCTCCTCTTGCATCAGGAAGACCCATCTTATCCCGGACTTACTCAACTAATCCAGAGAGATGGCATGTAGTCAGAGATCAAGGTGAAGTAAATGTCTACTCTTGGGAAGACCTCTTTAATTTACCTCTGCATGATCTTTTTAACATGAGAAGATACTTCACAAGTCTGATGATCCTGACCCTCTAATGAAGAAAGGAATGGTCATGATCATGTTAAGAACTGTGAACTGCTGAATATCTTCAAGTGTTTTGGTAGCATCAGCCTAGCGGGAGTTTGTAAGGATTCCTAGAAGTCTGATGCAGCCAAAACACTCTTGTAACTATCTACTGATCATAACAACTGATGAAGACAAAGTCTGAAGACATCAGTTGAAGACATCAACTGAAGGCATCAGCTGAAGGTAACAACTGAAGTTAACAGCTGAAGGTAACAACTGAAGTCAACAGCTGAAGTCAACAGCTGAAGATAACAGCTGAAGACATCAGCTGAAGACAACAGCTGAAGACATCAGCTGAAGACAACAGCTGAAGACATCAGCTGAAGACAACAGCTGAAGACATCAGCTGAAGACAACAGCTGAAGATATCAGCTGAAGACAACAGCTGAAGGTAACAGCTGAAGACAACAGCTGAAGACATCAGCTGAAGACAATAGCTGAAGGTAACAACTGAAGACAACAACTGAAGACATCAGCTGAAGACAACAGCTGAAAACAACAGCTGAAGGTAACAGCTGAAGACAACAGCTGAAGACATCAGCTGAAGACAACATCTGAAGGTAACAACTGAAGACAATAGCTAAAGATATCAACTGAAGACAAAGTCTGAAGACAAAGCCTGAAGATAGTTTTCAGTAGTTGTCACAACAACTGAAGAAGTACTCTTCAGTAGTTGTGATATCTTCTTTCAGTAGTTGTCACAACAGCTGAAGAAGTATTCTTCAGTAGTTGTGACAGTCTTCTTTTAGTAGTTCTATGAAATGATCAAGTCTTCTGAATGCTGCACATAACATGTAAGTAGAACTGTTGAGGAAGTTTTACACCACTTCAGAAATATTCTAAGTGTAAAATCTTCCGAAGTCAAGACCAACATCTTCAGAAGCCAGAAATGAAGTCTTTCTTAGCTTCAAGACAAAGTCTTCGAAGCCAAGAAACCAAAACAGATTCTTCCGAAGACTTTTATCATACATGGTTTTATTTGATGTACTTTTTCTGAAAAGCTGAACCACTTTACCTGCCCATTCTAGTTGGTCACCAACTTGTATGAGTTGGTGAAAAGGTCCATGCTTTAGGAAAACTGTACATTGAGGTCTTGAGTCAAACCTTTCTACTTTATGTACTTTTATCCTTTTTGTAATATATTAGGATGTGAACTATGGCATGTCATAGTCACTAGCCAAAAGGCAATCTGCCTTTTGATTCTACATGGATTGTGTTGTCTTATCCATGTATCCAGCTGGCCTTCAAAGTATGGCCGTCTGTAGGTTGTAGTATATAGTATCTCAAAGACTTGTAATGTATGTATGCTGAATACTTGTAACTTGAACTTGAGAAACAATATACAACATCCTTGAAAACCAACCACTTGTATTGTTATCTTGTTCCTTTCTAAGTTTACTTGTGTTCTTAGCATCACCATAACCGGTTCCCCGTTTGATCTGTTAAGTGTTCTAAATACACTCTCCTTATTGTGTTGCTGTGTTGTAAGTGCTAACCCTTCACCCGGTCCTGCAATCACATAGGTCACAAATTAGGGTTTTGGGTATTTTTTAATCTATGTAATACGCATAGCAGGAGAGTCTAGCCTGCGTGTATAACATAGATGGCATCTTTGGGAAAATTTTATAAAGTTGTATTTAATCACTTTTCTCAATCCAAAAGGGGAGTTTGACCACTAGCCTTTACAAGAGCACTTTCAAGGTCGAATTGAAGATTTTAGAAGTGTTGGAAGCTAAAGATTGAAGTTAGGATTATAGGAACTATTGCAAATGTTTGAACATAACTTTTTATCTTTGTAACTTTGTTATCCTACATTGTTTTGAATATGTTGATCCTATTTTCATTGTTTAAGTTGATGTTCCTACTGAATATGAGTAGCTAAAATCATAATACTACCTAGGTTGATGATTGGTTTGTTTTTACTTGAATGGATTTTGGTTATTGAATGGTTATTGTGGTTAATGCTTATACAAAGATGTTTATTTAATATATTTGGTGAGTTTGAGTATTTTGACATAATTGTTGATTATTCCTATATTCCATATGTTAGTTGTTGAATGACTTTTATAGAAACTTGCATATCTAGATCTATTACTTTGTGTTAGGAATTAGTTGACGATTTGCTAGACGTAGTAACCATAGTAATTGACTTGAATTGATAATTAAGTCTTAATGCTCTTCTTAATTTATTCCAACAGGTGAGAGTTAATTGAATTGTCCTTGTGATTAGGTGATTAGGAATAAGCGGTTCGAAAGAAGGTTTCCCTAGGTTAGCTAATTGCATTGCTTTTCGTGTCCAATAAATTTTTTAAAAGTTGCCCCTTTCATTGTCAATGTATTGTGTTAGTTAGAGCGATAGATTAGCTATCAATTGGGGCATAAGAGTTATAAAAATACTTAGCGGTAATTTGACCAATCGATAGTTTCATTTGTCTTCTAGGTTATCTTTATGGTCACACCTGGAGAATGATTCGGGATCTATTACGTATCTTAGAGGTTTGTATTATTAGATCCTGATTCCGCAATTGTTTAATAACCATTTGAAGTTCAAGGGTCGCAATTAGGATTCGCCTAGGTAGTGTCTTCCTCATTCCTGATTTTCTAAAAGTTCTTGTTTTCTCGTGTTCTAGTTGGTAAGTCAATATTTACATCAGGTAATTAAGAGTAGTTTTTATTTCTTAGGTTCCTTATAAAAAATTCCACCCTAATATTAAATCATTTCATTTTAGTCCTTTCTGAGTATAGTTTATTCTATAATAGTGTCTCTAGGGTTCGATTCCGGTCATTCCTTAGTCTTGGCTACAGTTGATTATGTTCGCTTGCCTATCTAGTTGTCTAGGTCTAGGTTGTCTAGGGTTTAATTTGTGTTTATATATTGAGTTTGATTTAAATTGTTTCTGTTAGATCACTTTGTGAGCATCAAGTTTTTGGTGCCATTGTTGGGGACACTTAGGTTTAGAGTTTTTCTAGATTTGGTTAGGTTAAGTTTTTGGTTTACAATTTTTCTTTATGTTTAAAGTTTATTTCCTTTTTGCCTAGATTCAGTAGTTTTTCTTCGATTTCATTTTAGATCATTTTTCTTCTATTTTTCTTCTATTTTCTTCTATTTTCTTCTATTTTTCTTCTATTTTTCTTTTCAGTTGCATGCCACATACATGTTCTCAAGGATCACCTGAGTTTTTGCCTTTTCTAACCCTGAGCAGGGTATTACGAGAGGCATGCTCCACCTTGTGCGCGTTTACGTGCAATCTTAGATTCTAAGGTACGCTCTATCTATTTTCCTGAGTTAGTTCCAATAGGTGATGTTTACCTCCTAAGCGTACCATTCATGAGACAACATCAGATGGTTTCACTGGAGGCAGATCGTCGATAAACTGTCCTGCGATTAATAATTCGAATAACTAGCAGATTCCTTCGTATGTCGTGTGTACAATCACAAATGGCACCCAGCTCCATGGACTGGATGATGAGGATGCCCCCGGTCACCTCTCCCATTCGTATCTGTGACACCTTTAACATTTTTGGTATAACAGAAGATACTATCTATCTTCATCTATTCACGTTCACTCTATAGAGTCGAGCTGCTTCGTGGCTCGACACCTTACCCTAGGATTCCATTACCACTTATGCCGATCTATAGACAAAATTCCTTAAGAAGTATTATCCACCTTCTAGGGTCGCCCGACTTAGGGAGCAAATTCACTTTTTTCACATGGATCCTGATGAACCCTACTAAATGGTGTGGGAATGCTACAACATATTTCGTAGTAGATGTCCTCAGCATGGTTGACTAAGTGGGCACTTGTCGAGAAGTTCTACAACTGTCTTACCTATGAAACTCAACTCATGTTCAATACTGCTATGGGAGGGTGGGAGGACACATTATGAAAAAGAAGACTACAAAAGAGTGTGAGGAGACGTTCGAGAGTTTTGCATTGGCTGAGATGAAACATATGCAAACTAGGAATTCTAATCCTAGTACTAGACTCCCCACCTCCTCTTCAAGGGGTGTTCATCACGTCATAACTGATACTAGTGTGGTCGCTGCCCTAGACGCTATGCAATGTGAAATCCAAGGCCTGAAGAAGAGTGTTAATAAGTGTGAGGTTCGTAGAGGTGGCCATGCTACGAAAGACTGTTTGGTTATAAGTTAGGAGCAATTAGATATCGTGAGTGATTAGGGTAAGGGTTCAAGTGGTGTGTTTTCTGGTTTGTATAATTAGGAGTGGAGAGGTCACCCTAACTTTGGTTGGAGATCTGGGGGAAACCCACTTGGCTTTTAGTAGAGATAAAATTAGTTAGGTGGAGGAGATATAGGCCCTAGTGCGGGTGCTAGTGGGGGTAAGGACAAGGAGTTAAAGGACATACTCTCTACCTAGACTCAGTTACTCACTCAACTGATCAATAAGGATCAAGATACCCAGAGGAGTTTGAGTGAGCATGACGTTCTGCTTAAAAGCCAACAACCTGCTTTCCTAGACTTGCATTGTTCCGTAGGTGACATAGCTAAGAAATTAGAAACACCGACCTGTAGGTCCTTTCTCAAGGAGCACTCTCCTGATTCCTAATGCAACTGTGAAAGCAGTGATGACACGAAGTGGTAGAGGAGGAGCATAGGAAAAGCTTGTGACACGAGACGAAGAGGAAGTGGATTAGGAGATTGAGATGGAGACTCTTGGAGGGGCGCAACGGGGCTAGCCCAGCAATTTCCACGCCGAGTAGTGAGTCTCTATAGGAGAAATAGTGGAAAAGAAGAAGGTTGAAGTGAAAAAGACAACACCCAGGATAGATTTAAACCGAGTTCCATATCCTACACGTCGATTATGGACATTTTCTAGAGTTGTTTAAACAAATCAAAATCAATCTTCCGTTCGTAGAGGCACTCTTGCATTTGCCTATATATACAAAGATTCTTAAGGATCGTCTTTCTAAAAAGAAAAATCTAGAGGACCTCTAGATTATTACTCTGAGTGAGCATTGCTCTACGATGATGCAGGGTAAACTACCTGAGAAATTAGCAGACCCATGTATTTTTACTATCCCGTTTTCATTTGGTAGTTCTACTGTAAACCACACATTGGATGATCTTGGTGCTAGCATAAATTTGATGCCTTACACGATTTATAAGAAGCTAGTACTTAGAGATCCAAATCCAACGCGCATGAGCATATCCTTAGCTGGCCGATCGGTCAAATATTCACGGGAAATTATGGAGAACTTGTTAGTGAAAGTAGATAAATTTATGCTCCCCGTGCATTTCGACATCCTTAACATGGAAGAGGATATAGAGTCCTTTTTATTTTAGGACACCCCTTCTTACGCATAGCTAAGGAATTGATTGATATCTATGAGGGTAAGATCACACTTTGTGTGGGGGTGGAAACTGTCATTTTTGATGTTAGTAATGTGATGAACCATTCTGGTAGTCAGGACGGTTTTATCTATTTTCTTGACGCATTATTTTCTCAGATGGATCGTTTCCTGGGGTACATCAGTGGAACAGATCTAATGCCCATATTTGACCTTAATAAGGAGAACTAGGAGGTTGAGATAAAGGGTGACCTTGATCCTAGTCTTAACTACCTGGTCACTGAGCTTCCTTAGTATCCTGAGGTGTTTGCTGTTGGAGATGTTACTGAGGAGGGAGGAAGGCTTTAGTAGAAACACCCCCATCTCTAAAGTTGAAAGAGTTGCCATCACATTTAAAATACGCATTTCTAGATGGTGAGGCAGGTTTACCCGTCATTATATCCTCACATGTAAGGCCCCGTTCCAGGGCACCTCACAGTTGGTCATTCATCGCACATTTATTAAAACATTGCAGTGGAATCATCTAACTAAAATCATTTCATATATTAATAACTACTTTTGCAAAATAATACAACATCGTTAAAAAATATCATTTATTGCATTACATCACAAAAGCGTCAGTTTACATAAAATGGATGCCATCCCAAAAATGCCAAGTAGCTGCCCCCCGTGCCATCCTCAGAAACTCTTACCTGCTAACTGGAAAATATATAAAAGTCAGCGTTGCTGAGTGTGACAACCGGTCCCAAGGTCACTATTCTAAACCCTAATTTAATTGCATCATTTCCCATCTTATGAGTACTAATAATAGAAACAATTTAATTATATCAATAATATTAGAATCACCATTGTTATTTGATCCATTTTTATGATTCTATGTGATTTTTGTGAATTTAGTTATTTTAAGTCTTGTCTTTTAGAAAATTAGTGCCCGGTAATATTAATTAGTCACCCTAAGTAGAATATACAATATCAATTGAAACAATTAAAGTATATGTGCACACATACACTTGAAATTTTCGGCCTAATGCATGCATATCCATGCATAACACTTAATCAACTAACTAAAACTTACCATCCAAAATACTACACTACAAAACAAATTAACAGTACCTATTGTTTATCTACAATAAAATTTAAATCAAAATGCCCACTAAAGGCCAAGCTCGGCCGCCCCCTTTTCCACCAATGGACTCCTTTGTCTACCACTACACTCCACCCTCCCTAATCACCCATTCACTACACATGCACTCCTCATTTGTGCAAGACCACTCCACCCTCATTCTCTCTACTCTCTCCCTCGGTTTTCTCCTGAAACACACACACAAACTCTCCCATTTCAGCCTCATTCCAGCAGCAAAATCGTGAACTACAACAACAACAACATCGGCCAACACCAAAACCGCAAGAAGGTGTCTCTTTGTGAAGCTTTTGGTGCTTGAATCTTATAAAACTGTGGACTCCAGCTTTTGTTCGAGGTACTACAGCCAAGTCCAAGGAGGTTCTATCCATCCACGACCATCCACACCTTCCAAACCATGAGTTACATCAAGTGTAAGCTCCATATGCTCGGTTTTGGTCATTTCTCATGTTTTCTTCATTTTTCACCTAAAAACCTTACCTTTTCTTGTTGTAGCAGAAACTTCTCACCCTCACCTTGTTCTTGAGGAGTTCCCAACATTCTTAAAGGTATATCACATGATATAATGGTCATTCTAAGGGGTAGAACCCGATTTACCCCTTGAAAACCCTATTTTTGGTGTTTTTGGCACCATCTAACTTGTATATCTTGTAACCCTTCAAAAAAAAACGTGTAACCTGCATATTAATGGGTTTTAAGACTACTAACAACCTGTTTTTAAAGTCTCAAGGAGCATACACCACCTACACGTGGTAAAAAACATGCATTACACCTAAGAAAAACCCTCTATTTTACATGTAACCACACACTTTAAACACTTGCTTGAAAACCCTCTCAAAAAGGGTCATAACCTGCTTAAAAATGACTTTTAAACACCCTAATAATCTGATTTTTAAGTTAGATAAGTTTTGGTAATGGTTAAACTCAAGTTACAATGATTTACACATGTGTAATGGTCGGTTATGACATTTTCTATCTATTTGAAGTCTATGGATGTGTAGAACAACTAGGCCACGATTTGGGACTGTTATTTCAGTAGGTTTTGATGATTATTAAGAGTGTTACTAGTGTTTAATATCTGAAATAAAGGACATGTTGTGTTTAGACCCATTTTAGTAACTTTCGGGACCCGAAAACATGGTAAAACTACTTAAAAACAAGAAAGCTTAGGCTATAAAATTTTTAAAGAGAATTACAGGTTCATTAAGGATTTATAAATTGTTCTGGAGTCAATGGGAAATTTTAGTGGTCAAAAGGTAATTTAAATGGATTTTTAAGTGAAAACGGGTGCTAACGGGTGACGTTTTTGAGGAAAATCTAAGAAAAATGAGTATAAAGTTAGAAATTATAAAAACCATGTTATTTCAGTAAGTTAAATGATAAAATAATTATAAAGTATAAAGGTTGGTCAAACAAGCTTTTAAAATGGTCAAACTCGGTTAAAAACGCGTTTTAACAGTTTAAATGTAAAAATGAGTCTTTCCACTACTAGAGGCAAATTTTGTGATTTAAAAGGTTGAAAAATTATAAAAATGACTTTAAAAAGTTAGCTACTGGTCCTAGACTCAAAAACATGAAAACTCATAGGTTAAACCCTTCGATTTTACCGTAACCGGTAACGTTAAACGTGTAATTTATAAACCGAGTCCATAAACTAAAATTTGTGTATATGTTCTTAAAATTAAGTTATATTAAGGTCATGAACCTGATTTTTGGTTATAAAGGTCATCTAATACAAGAAACCAAACTTAAGGGTAGAAACAGTCAATTTTGAAACTTTAGGGGCTAAACTGTAAAATTTGTTAAACTTCATAATCGACTCAAATGACCCCTTTAGTCACTTGAATAGAATATTTACCATATATTATTGACTTAGTAATATAGAAACCCTTAATTGTATGAGAAACATTGACTTTCCATAAAAGGAAACTTTTTATGCAAACCCTAATCGAATCAAAGCCGAACCCGACAAACTAAGACTTAGGCACTCTTGTTGCACCTTAAATAGGTTTAGAGCAGTAGCTAATCACTTAATATATTCATTTTAGGGTGCTAGACTTGAGATATTCCCGGCACACGAAGAGTTTCTTTTGCTAATATCTAAGGTGAGTTCTAGTGATCCCTTTTTACTTACTGTTTTTGGGATGAAACATGCTCTGTTATTTTATGAACTATGATTGTGCTTTACTTGATGCTTGTATGTGGGACTTTTGGATACCTGCTGACACTTATATCATGATCATTAATTCTTTTGTGAACCGCTTGCTTTATATGGATATATCTATTTGGGGAATCCTCCACACATAGTGGCTCCCGCTACAGGGAGGTACCCCACTGAGATCCTGAGAGATCGTATGTGGCATGTAGCAAGTTTTGATTAAGAAACTATGGTGAACCATCCTGGCAGGTATGGTTCACTGATTTGAGGCTTGGTTCCTTCCTTCGGGAATATCCGGTTTAAACACAAGTTTAGAAGAGGCCAACCGGGGACCAAGTGCAGGGTTGATCGTGATACCCCACGATGATTGATACTAAAAATGATGCTTTTAAAATCAAATGAGATTTTTCATAAACTTTCACACTTGATTCTAAGACCTTTAATGTGGACTTTAAGAGTTCCTTTTACTGTCTTGAAACTTTAAGCACTTGAATTCACCAACTTTTTAGTTGACACTCTTTCCTTTTGAGCATGTTTCAGGTAACCGTGAAGACTCTTAGCTATAATGGAAGACTTAGACTCAACCCCGAGACCATGGCATTTGCTTGTGTGACCAAAATCATGACTTGAACAATTTGATTCAATGACTATTTTTATTTTGTTGAACTATGTAAACATTTAGGGCTGGATCTGTTTCCAGCCGGTGTCTTTAAAAACTTTAAATGCCATGTGATGTTCTCTCCCTTTGAGCTCCTATATTGGTTTGTTTCCGCTGCCATGTATGTTGTTACTAATCTGTGACGTCCCACCCTACCTGGGCCTGGGGGTGTGACAGATTGGTATCAGAGCCAAAGGTTGTAGAGAAGTCGGGAATACCATAGTAGACGTTAGGATACAACCCTTATACCCTAGGACTGTCCTTGTGGGAAAGTGTTGGGATGATCGGGTTGGGTAAATTGATGATTACACTTGATCAACGTAATCATGAATTTACCGGACGCGTAATTTCCATAACGAACCTCTAAGTTATGTTTGGGCTTTTCTGTTTAATGCTGATTAACTTTGAAACTTATTTTGACTGGGGATTTAAAATGGATTTTAAAGATGAACTGTTTCACTTGACATTATTTTGAGAAACAATTGATTCTAATATCATTGATGAGGAATACATAGAGATTCCTGATACTAATACCATCACTAGTACTATGAGTATAATATTATTAGTAAGACTATCATGAGCTATGAGAAACCAAATTACTCATGATGTCTTTTTACAGAAACAAACTATGGCTGACAAGGGAAAAGCACCTGCTTACCCTGCTGAGAGCAGTGCACCAACAGGGGACACCAAGAAGGCAAAACCGCGCACTGAGTATGAGGAATACCTTAGGAGGTATGGACACCCGGGTTGGATATCCGTCACGTCCGAGGACACCGAAGCTTCTGAGGACTCTTCTTCAAGACACCTTCTAGGAGCCGGACGCGCTCCCACTCGCCGCATGTTACCGCTCCATCCCACTCACCTATCCCGCCTATCGGGAATAGGGGAACACGTGTGTCACTCGTCCACGTAAGAGTGCTAGGCCTGGACCTTCAGTTTCGTTTAGGATGCCACCTCCTCCACCACCACCTGTTAGGACTCCTATACCCACACCACCGCCGTTCGAGCCACTCCGACGCCACCTACAGGAAGAGCCCTGGATGCCTCCGAGACACAGCATGTACGACGGCCCTAGCGTACTGGAAGGGGATAGGTACTCCCAATCCAGCCGCCGGGCAAGTGACGTAGGACCTACTGATGCAGCACTGGAGGAGCTCTTGAAGACCGTCCATCGCCATGAGCTGACTCTTCAGCACGCTACCTGGACCTCCCGGTCTGCTCAATTCCAGGCTATGATGGCGTCACATGGGGTGCAGAGGTTGGAGCAGGAGCAGAAAAAGAAGAGCTCTGGATGGATGGGATGGCTAAAGAAGAAGTGGATGTGAAGGTGACATGTAGAAGGAGGAAGGACATCTGTCTTTGAACAGTTGAAGGAAACAATCTTATCGTTATCTGACATCATTATTATTATTATTATTATTCATGGGGGTGATGGCACCTTCCACTTTGTAAGAGCTAGACTCTGATACTATTGACTTTGTCTTATTTTGAACTGATTTTTGTGATGCAATGCCGATGAAACATTTATGATTATTTACCATATGTTATGTATTTCATGGTGTTGGGCCATGCTATTCTTGATGACTGTTTACATTGTTTAAACTAGTAATCTGTAGGAAATTGGAAGGTTGTGAATAATGATACACCATATTCTCTCCTCATATAGAAGGATCCTAGTAGGGAACTGATGCATAGATTGTTTGAAACAAATTATGAGACGCTAAAACAACTTTATCTGTGGTGCTATTAGAATGCCTACCAGAAGAGGAACACGTATCGGGAGGCCAGGAGCCTACCGAGGTCGACATAAGGAGCAAGGCGAACCAGAAATCAACCTCCTACTCCTCCAGAGACTCCCATCAGGGGAAATGATAACCCAAGGAATGACGAGAGGATAGAAAATCTTGTAGCACAGCAAATTGCCCACGCGATACCAACCATCATCGCTCAGATCAACGCTGACCGGAACGATGCCGGAGGTAGTAATGGGACTGAAACGAACGGGGAATCTGAGGCGTTAAGGAATGGATGCTCCTATAAGACCTTCATGGCATGCAAACCTAAGGACTTCTATGTCACTGAGGGTGCTATAGAGACTTACAGATGGATTGACGAGATGGAGGCTGTACTAGACATCAGCGAATGCAAACTGGACCATATGGTTAGATTCGCTTCTCAATCGCTGAAGGGATCAGCATTGGAGTGGTGGAAGTCGGTCACTCAAGGTCGGGGAAGGAATACTGCAGTGCAAATGAGCTGGACCGAATTCAGGGAGCTGATAACCAACAAGTATTGCCCCATCAATTTACTTGAGAAGCTAGAATCTGAGTTCCTGAGCCTGGAGATGAAAGGTCCTAATTACACGGAGTACATCAATCGTTTCTTAGCCCTATCCCGGCTGGTGCCACATCTGGTGACACCCGAATCTAAAGGCGTAGCATGATTCATCTGGGGGCTACATCCTAGACTTAGAGGAATGGTCCAATCCTCCAAGCCCTTGACTCTACAATCTGCAGTTGACCTCACCAGCAGTTTGACCGATGACCTAGTTAAGGCTAGATGGACTGAGCAAACTAGGAGTGATGAGAAGAAGAATTTTGTTGGAGAGAAGAGAAGGTGGTTTGAAGCAAGGAAAGTAGTTGGAAGTAGTAGCGAGTCAGGAAGAAAGAGCTTCGAAGGTGCGAGACGTGATGATCAGGGAAGCAAGACCCGGAGACTGTACACAGGGACAAGCCCATTTTGCAACAAGTGCAAGCTACATCATCAAGGGGAATGCAACCCAATGCCTTGCTTTTGGTGCAAAAGGACTGGGCACCTGATCAACGATTGTACTTACATACCAGGGAAGCAATGCTATGAATGCGGGGATCCAGGACACATGAGGAGCAAGTGTCCTAAGCTGGGTAGAGATAAGGATGCCAAGCCCAACAGTCCTAAGGGGAGAGCTTTTGTGATGGACCCAACTGGAGCTCGAAAGGAACCTGACGTTGTTAACGGTACGTTCCTTGTAAACAATCATCCTGCTACCGTTTTGTTTGATACTGGAGCGACTGCTAGTTTTATCTCTAGTGCTTTTAGATCCTTGATTGACCTAGATACGTGCATCATAGCCCATACGTTCAACGTTGAATTAGCTGATGGCAACATTTTAGAAACTAATGAAATCGTCAAGGATTGTTCAATGAATCTAAATGGAAATACATTTAAAATAGATCTGATGCCCATTAAGTTAGGAGGATTCGATGTGGTTGTTGGCATGGACTGGCTAGCTAGGAATAGAGTCGAAATTGTATGTGAGGAACGCCTACTCAGAATACTGTTGAACGATAAGGAAGTGTTGGTAGTGCAAGGGGAAAGGAGTAACACTTTATGCCCCATGATATCCCATTTATAAGCTACCAAGAGCTTAAAGAAGGGATGCTCAGCTTTCATAGTCTACATGATGAAGACCAAAGAGGAGAAGAAGATTGCAGATATCCCAGTGGTTTCTGAATACACTGTAGTGTTTCCGGAAGACCTACCGGGACTTCCCCCGAATCGGCAAGTTGAGTTCCAAATAGATTTGCTGCCTGGCGCTGCACCGGTAGCCAAAGCGCCGTATCGACTCGCCCCACCTGAAATGAAGGAGCTGATGGTACAAATTCAAGAACGATGGACAAAGTATTCATATGTCCGAGTGTCTCTCCATGGGGTGCCCCGGTGCTATTGTGAAAAAGAAGGATGGAACCTTATGCATCTGCATTGACTACCGAGAGTTAAATAAGCTGACCATAAAGAACCGTTACCTTCTTCCGAGGATAGACGACCTATTCGATCAACTTCAAGGAGCAAGCTACTTCTCCAAGATAGATTTGATATCCGGTTACCACCAACTGAAGATAAGAGAAGAAGACATACCCAAGACGGCTTTCCGAACTAGGTATTGTCACACCCCCGCTTATAGCAGAAACACGAGGATGTAACGAACGGGATCGTCATAACACATTGTTAATTAATAGAGATGCAATAATTAATGAAAGACAACGTGTCATGACATCACCCGACACAATGGAAACTTGTGTCGTAGTTAGTCAATTCCACGACAACATAGTCATACAAACCAAAATAAGTATAAGTCCCACAAACCGGGAGCAAGTAATCAAAATGTGTATAACAAGTAAATGTCAAATGCAATTGTCAAAGACATCCAAAGTTCAAATGATGTAAGCCTAAGGTCATTGCTAAGCAGCATCCCTAGCAATCCTCATTAATTGTTACCTGAAAAGATATGCTCAAAAGGTCAACATATTGTTGATGAGTTCGCAGGTTTAAATAGTAAATAAAAACTTGATGCTGTGTAAAAGTTTGGTAGGACATGATTGTATACAGTTATAAGCAAGTAATATCGCATGAGCATCACAACTAAACCTATGACGTACACAAAGAATTTGTCGGAACATATTCACCCTAGGGCCCGTTCCTGGCCACTGTCAGTCCCAACTAGTATACTAACAAACAAGGGTGGGGGTGTCAGCCCAATAGTACTATCAACATCTGTCCGTCGGCTCCAACACCGGAGTTAAATAGTTGTGAATACAGAACCACAAAGACAACTCATGCATGTAATAGATAGATACTTACAAAACAGTAAACACAACAGTCCCAAAGATTGAATAAGTTCACAGCATGAAAAAGGGTTGAGCATACTTTTCCCCCTTGATGTTTATAAATAATCGTAATAAAACGGGGCCGCGAAACTCACCTTGAATGTGAAGAAAATAACTTGAACAAAAACTTCAAAGAGTGCGGGTAACGAATGATCAAACGCCTATAATTAATTACAATAAAAGAATCTTAAGACGAGTCAAAAGGGAATTGATACGTTCGGTCGGGTTCGGGTCGATTCGGGTTTATCGTGCGCCACACACACATAATATATTAGCAAAATAATAATAATAATGATAATAACAGTAATAGTAATACTAATAATAATAATAATAATAATAATAATAATAATAATAATAATAATAATATAATAATAATAATAATAATAATAGTAATAATAATAACACACACGACACACACAATACTACATACAATATATGTAGATATATATTAGCACCCACACATACTAATTGCAAACATATACCCACGCATACCTTCGGGTTCTTCGACCCGCACATATAAATAAACGTACAAAAGCATACGCCCACAAGTTCATTCATATAATATATATATATGTATACATGGCTGCACACACATACATGTATATAATATACAAGGCATAAACACACCTATACACCATTGCATACATGCATATATCATACACACACAACACACTTCACAACATACATACACACAATGCACATATACATACACACATATTATACATACATATATCATATGTATGCACGTGCACACATCGCAGCATACACACACACGCTGCACATATGCATTCATTCGCATACATACATATATAACAACACATACAAATATATATATGCATACACAGGTGCAAACCATATATACACACATATACATCACGCACACAGCAGCCGAAGGCTGCTGTGTTTGTCCTTCCTGCGCAACACACACAACCATATATACACACTACAAGAAAAAGACTTTTTTTGCGGCGATAATTATCGTCGCAAAAAACTGTTAATTCGTCGCAATATCTTATTTGCGACGAAATTATCGTCGCAAATTAGTCGCCGTAATAAAGTTGTCGCAAAATGTTATTTGCGACGAAATTTGCGACGATTTCATTTGTGGACCCCACTTATTTTAAAAAAAATGAAATTCTGAGATAAATCTTTTGCGACGATATTTTTTGCGACGAGTTCTTCTTTTTTGCGGCGATATATCGCCGCAAATTTTTTGACCAAAATCTTTTTTGCGACGATTTTTGCCAAGGTATTTTACTCTTTTTTGCGGCGATATATCGCCGCAAATTTTTTGACCAAAATCTTTTTTGCGACGATTTTTGCCAAGGTATTTTACTCTTTTTTGCGACGATATATCGCCGCAAAAAAGAATTTTTTTTTAATAATTTGGCTGCATTTGCAGCAATCCACCCAGATTTTTCTGGGTACCAGACCAAACTGCTGTTCCAAATCATTACACACTATCAAAACTATCAAATCAATCACAAAACATAGCATATAAACAAAAAATTGTCCCAATTTAACAAGTTAAAAGTTACACAAACAAATGTTTTAAAATAGTCATTACAATCACTAAAAACCATCAAACCATCCTATGACGACCCACCTTCATCATCTTCATCTTCTTCATCTTCTTGAGAATGACCACTTCTCCTCAACGCGCTCTGGACTTGGCTTTGGATTTGACTTTGCATTTGTGCCATCATATTAGCCATCATCTGTTCTTGCTCTCTGGCGAGTCTCGCTGCTACTATCTCCTCAACCTCAGATTGTGAGAACATCCGCTGATCTGTTCTATGAGGTGGCGGTGGGGGTTGTGAAGGCACGCTCGGTATTGGACCGATGCCACGTTCCCACCCGGGCCGCTCCCCCAACACCTGTACACAAATACGCATGTACATCAATTTTACATCCATACATCCATACACAAATACACATATACATCCATACACAAATACACATATACATCCATACACAAATACACATATACATCCATACACAAATACGCATATACATCTATTTTAATCACAATTCAACATACATATACACATACACATATACATCCATACATAAATACACATATACATTCATACACATATACATATACATCCATACATAAATACATATATACATCCATACACATGCACATATATATCCATACATAAATACATATATACATCCATACACACATATACATACATTCTAATATATACACATACACATTCATACACAAATACTCATATACATTCATACACAAATATACATATAAATCCATTTTATATAACCAGAAATATATTTGTATAACAAATAAGAATTGGGAACAGATACATCCATACACAAATATACATACATTCTAATATACATACACAAATCCATACACACCTGACGCATGATCTGTTTCTCTGACATTTCTGGATGTGTTCATTGGTTCGTCGTCGTCGTATGTGTTGTCCTCTTGTGGGACATTCTCCTGACGAACATCGTTAAAAAATCATGTATTGGGTCTGTCGTTTGAGGTATGACTGGAACTACCGGTGACGGAACATATGATTCACCATGATACCTCCACGTTTTGTAAAATCGACAAAAACCATTATTATGTATATGGCGCTCTATTGTTGGAAGAGGAAACCAATAACTGTTATTGCAATTATTACACGGATATCGAGCTTTATTTTGGCCATTCATATAATTCTTACACCTTTCCATGAATGCTTTAAGACCAATCAGATATCTTTAGAAAATTTATTTTCTAAAGTAGTCCAAGTCTTATCAATCGTCATAACTGCGTCTACAAACAAATATTAATTATCTTAACACATTTAAAACTAGGGAAATACAAACATATATACATTCTTATATTCAAACAATAACTACATATTAATACAATTTAACATACCAAATACATATATACATACTTATATTCATACCAAATACATACATACATTCTTATATTAACATACCAAACACATGTTATTTCAAACAATCTTAATACAAACATACACAATGTTAATACAAAATTAATAAACCTAATTTCAACAACAACTACATATTAACATAAATTTAACATTCAATATTTCATAAACAAAATAAACTTCTTACATAAACTACAAAATCCCAAACTTAACATTCCATATTTTCATAAACTTGATAAACTACATGTTATTTCAAACATACATACATTCTTGTATTAACATACCAAACACATGTTATTTCAAACAATCTTAATACAAACATACACAATGTTAATACAAAATTAATAAACCTAATTTCAACAACAACTACATATTAACATAAATTTAACATTCAATATTTTCATAAACAAAATAAACTTCTTACATAAACTACAAAATCCCAAACTTAACATTCCATATTTTCATAAACTTGATAAACTACATGTTATTTCAAACATACATACATTCTTGTATTAACATACCAAACACATGTTATTTCAAACAATCTTAATACAAACATACACAATGTTAATACAAAATTAATAAACCTAATTTCAACAACAACTACATATTAACATAAATTTAACATTCAATATTTTCATAAACAAAATAAACTTCTTACATAAACTACAAAATCCCAAACTTAACATTCCATATTTTCATAAACTTCATAAACTACATGTTATTTCAAAAATACATACATTCTTGTATTAACATACCAAACACATGTTATTTCAAACAATCTTAATACAAACATACACAATGTTAATACAAAATTAATAAACCTAATTTCAACAACAACTACATATTAACATAAATTTAACATTCAATATTTTCATAAACAAAATAAACTTCTTACATAAACTACAAAATCCCAAACTTAACATTCCATATTTTCATAAACTTCATAAACTACATTCTTATATTTTTACATACACACATGTTAAACATCCATATTTTCATAAACAAAATAAACTTCAAACCAAACAACTACAAATTAACACACTAAATACATACATTCTTAAATACATACATACACACATGTTAAACATCTTTGTTTTCATAACCACATAAACTTTATTACCCTAATTTCAAAATATTAACTAAAAATTAACATAAAATTAGGTAAAATTGGGGATATTACCTAAAATCAGGAGTGGTGGTGGTGGCTAGGGTGTAAAGGAGGCGGCGACGGTGGTGAGGCGGCGACGGTGGTGGACCGGCGGTGGTGAGCAGCAACTTTGAAAATGGCAGTGGTGGAGCGACGGTAGGTGTCGCCGGCCGACGGGGAGTGAGGTAGGGGATGCCGGTCGTCGCCGGGCGCCGGGAGTAGGGTGGGGGTGGCCGGTCGCCGGGAGTAGTGTGGGGGTGGGCCGTCGGGGTGGGGTTGGCGTATGTGGGTGTGAATGTGGGGGCGTTGGCGTATGTGGGGATGAGGGGAACAAGATCTGAGAAGACCACGACTTTAAAATATGCAGAAACATTTTGCGGCGATATATCGCCGCAAAAAACCAATTGCGACGACAATTTTTACATCAAATAAAAATAAAAATAAATTTAGATACACTTTTTGCGACGATTTATCGCCGCAAATATTTATTCTATAATTAAAAAAAAAAAATAAAACTTTATTTTTTATCACATCTTTTTTGCGACGAAATGTCGCCGCAAATTAATTACCGGGAATTTTCCCGCCCTTTAAAAAATTGTCGTGAAATGAAAAAATTAAAAAAATATATATTTTTGTTATTTGCGACGAAATGATCGCCGCAAAATCTCATTTTGACTGGAAAAGTCAAAAAAGCAAACTTTTTTGTCGTTTATCGACTTTTTGCGACGAAATTATTATCGCCGCAAAAAAGTTCGTCGCAAAAAACTGTTTTTCTTGTAGTGACATATACATACGCAGGTACCATACATACAATTACACGCACCGATACATACAAACGCGTACACACCTAACGCGCACACACACACACACAGAACACACACTGCAAACACACACTGCAGCACACTCACACACACACATACACCACACTCACACTCAGCACATATACAACATATATACATACCATTGTACACAGCAGCCTTGGCTGCTGCGTTTTGCTCATTGCAACCTTAATACACACACATACAACATACGTAGCACACATATATATATACATACGACTGTAAGTGCACACCCAAACGACATATACACACACGCACGCATCCACAACTATATATACATATATACGCAGGCACACATGTATAAGATACGTACAAACATCTGTCGTATAACATTGCACCACCACCACACATCGTCATAAACAACCGTGTTAGCCCGAACCAAGAAATTGGAACCGAACACATGAACGAGAGAAACGAGGGTGCGAAACGATTACGTACCTGCAGTAGATGTTATAAAGCGATGGAAACGTCCGACGAAGGGTTCCAAGAAATCGCGTGGTCACGGACGGCGTTCGGCGGCGAGGGCTTGGTCGGAAACGGCTTTGGTCGCGGTTAGTTCTCACGGCGGTAGGGTTTTGGGGAGGGAGAATGGTTTGGCCGACATGTATATATGTGTTTTGATTATTTACACATTGGCCCCTCTACTTCTAATTAATTATTCCCTTAAGTTTGCTTTATTTGCAATTAAACCCTAAACTTTAATTATAATAATTATAATGATAATAATACTAATAATGTTAAGAATAACATTAGTATTAAATAATAATAATACTAATAATAATAATAGTAGTAGTATGTATTTTTATCAATTGCCATTTATGTAATAGTTATCTGGTTCGATCTATTCATAATATTAGAGTTAACACGTGACACAAATATGAAGAGATTCGATTTCGAAACGAATTAATTACATAAAATGTAATAAATGCACGAGGAGAGTTAATGGCTTAACGTTAATAGACAGACCTGTTGGTGACGGATGTCACAGTATCCCCCAGTTGAGAGAATTTCGTCCCGAAATTCGGCTGGAGTTAGATCCCGAAACTCTATTCGCGAACAGATGCGGATATTTAAATCTCATCTGGTCCTCCCGTTCCCACGTAAACTCAGGCCCTCGCTTGGAGTTCCATCTCACTCGGACAATTGGAATCTTGCTGCGTTTCAGTTGTTTTACTTCTTGGTCCATCATTTCTATTGGTTCTTCTACAAATGTAGTTTCTCGTCAATTTTGATTTCCTCAATCAGCACATGAAGGGATCCATCGGCTAGACACTTCTTAAGGTTTGACACATGGAATGTGTCATGCACGCCGCTGAGTTCTTGAGGTAACTTCAACCGATACGCTACATGACCAATTCTTTATGTGATCTCGAACGGTCCAACATACCTTGGGGCTAGTTTCCTTTTCTTTCCAAACCTTACAACTCCCTTCCACGGAGAAAACTTCAATAAGACACGATCACCAACGTTAAACTCTAAGGGTTTGCGACGGTTATCAGCGTAGCTTTTCTGACAATCTCGAGCCGCTTTAAGCCTGTCCTTGATTTGAAATATCTTATCCGTCATTTCCTGAATAATTTCTGGACCTGTCAATTGGCTTTCACCTACTTCTGTCCAGCACACCGGAGACCTACACTTCCTCCCATACAATGCCTCAAACGGAGCACACCTAATGCTCGTATGATAACTATTGTTATAAGAGAATTCAATCAATGGTAAGTGAGTATCCCAACTCCCACCAAAATCAATTACACATGCCCTAAGCATGTCTCTAGTGTTTGTATCGTTCGTTCACTTTGACCGTCTGTTTGTGGGTGATAGGCAGTACTTAAGTCTAATCGCGTACCCATTGCCTTCTGTAGAGTCTGCCAAAACCGTGATGTAAATCTACTGTCCCGATCTGATATGATTGACACAGGCACTCCATGCCTAGCCACAATTTCATTCACGTACAACCTCGCTAGCTTCTCCATTTTATAGTCTTCACGAATAGGTAAGAAGTGAGCGGACTTTGTCATTCGATCCATAATGACCCAAATCGAATCATGACCACTACTGGTCCTAGGCAATTTAGTGATAAAGTCTATCGCTATGTTTTCCCACTTCCATTCGGGAATTTCCGGTTGTTGCAACATACCCGACGGTTTCTGATGTTCGGCTTTGACTTTCGAACAAGTCAAACATTCACTTACATATTTTGCAATGTCCTTCTTCATGCCTGGCCACCAATACAACTCCTAAGATCTTGGTACATTTTGTCTGCGCCAGGATGCACCGAATACTTAGACTTATGCGCTTCAATCATAACTAGGGTTCGCACATCCCCCCACTTAGGTACCCATATACGATCCACAAAGTACCGTACGCCATCCTCCTTACGGTTCATCTGTTTGTCTAACCCTCGAAATTCCTCACTTGCGACATTCTCCTCCTTTAGTGCCTCGTCTTGTGCTATCAGTATTTGTGTTTTCAGATTCGATTGAATGGTCATTCCCAACGCTCGAGCACGTAGGGGTTTAACACGTTCCTTCCTACTCAAGGCATCCGCTACTACATTTGCCTTCCCCGGATGATATCGAATCTCACAATCATAATCACTTAAAAGTTCCACCCATCGCCTTTGACGCATATTAAGTTCCTTTTGGTCGAAGATGTGTTGAAGACTTTTATGGTCAGTGTAGATAATGCACTTGGTCCCATACAGATAATGCCTCCATATCTTCAGTGCAAAAATTACCGCGCCTAACTCAGGTCGTGCGTCGTGTAACTCTTTTCGTGAACCTTAAGTTGACGTGAGGTTTAAGCGATCACCTTATCCTTCTGCATGAGCACACAACCTTGGCCTTGGTGTGACGCACCGCAAAACACCACAAAGTCATTTGATCCATCAGGAAGGGTCAATATAGGTGCATTACATAATCTTTCCTTTAACGTCTGGAATGCCTCTTCTTGCTTATGTCCCCAATCAAACTTCTTATCCTTCTATGTTAACATTGTCAGTGACTGGGCGATCTTTGAGAAATTGGCAATGAATCATCGATAGTACCCAGCCAACCCTAAAAATTGTCGTATCTCCGAAGGCGTCTTAGGAGTGTCCCACTTCTTGACTGCTTCGATCTTTCCAGGATCAATGTGGATTCCCTTTTCATTAACCACATGTCCTAAAAACTTCACTTCCCGCAACAAAAATTCATACTTCGAAAACTTGGCGTAAAGCTTTTCTTCCATTAATAACTTGAGAATTGCTCGAAGGTGTTGCTCATGGTCTTCCTTCGATCTAGAATAGATGAGAATGTCATCTATGAACACGATTACAAATTTTTCCAGATAGGGTTTGCACACCCGGTTCATCAGATCCATGAACACTGCTGGAGCGTTAGTTAGCCCAAACGGCATGACTAAGAATTTGTAGTGTCCATATCGGGTTCTAAACGCTGCCTTTGGTATATCTTCCTCGTGAACCCATAACTGATGATAACCTGACCGGAGGTCAATCTTGGAGAAGTACGAAGCTCCCTGTAACTGGTCAAATAGGTCGTCAATTCTGGGAAGTGGATACCGATTTTTCACAGTCAACTTGTTTAACTCGCGGTAGTCTATACACATTCGGAATGTCCCATCCTTTTTCTTGACGAATAGTATCGGTGCTCCCCATGGCGAGTGGCTCGGTCGTATAAAACCCTTATCCAACAATTCCTGTAACTGACTCGATAATTCCTGCATTTCTGATGGTGCTAACCGATACGGCGTCTTTGCTACAGGTGTTGCTCCAGGAACCAGATCTATACGCAATTCTACTTGTCGAGGAGGGGGTAAACCGGACAAATCGTCAGGGAATACCTCCAGAAAGTCTCGCACCACCGGAATGTCTTCCAGCTTCTCTCCCTCGGCCTTCTTCTCCACCACGTGTGCCAGGAATGCATAGTATCGTTTCTGCAAGCAACGGCGAGCTTTCATGTAAGAGATAGTCTTTAGACTCTTCCCTGGTCGTTCTCATTGAATCTTTAGCACATCTCCATCGGGCATAGGGATTTGCACCACTTTCTCCAGACAAACAATTTCAGCCCTACACTTTGACAACCAATCCATTCCCACTACCACGTCAAAGCTTCCCAACTCAAATGGTATCAAATTGTCAAAGGTATGGTCCTCTAATGTAATCGTGCACCCTCTAATTATCTCACTAGCTCTTACAAACTTACCATTTGCCATTTCCACCAAAAAGCTAGTCTCTAAACAACTAGGGTTCAAACCAAGCAGAGGTACAAATTCAGAGGACACAAAGCTATTGTTTGCCCCGGTATTAAACAATACGGATGCAAAATGATTATTGAGGAGATACGTACCCGTAACAATGTTCGGGTCCTGGCGCGCGTCGTTTGCACCAATCACAAACGCACGTCCCCGGGCAACATTTCCTTGATTACTTTGCCCTTGATTACCAGCGATCGCCATCACCTGATTTTGGCTATTCCCTTGTTGACCCGGTGCCCGATTCAGCCTGGGGCACACGTTCCGATAATGGTCGGGGCTCCCACACTCGTAGCAAACTCTAGCGTTTCCAGTTGGATTGATTGCATTCATTGGTGCAACTAAGTTGGGTGCCACTCTACAGTCCTTTGCAAGATGCCATGGGCGCCTACAATTCGCACAAACTTGACACGGCGCCGCAACAGGATGATGATAATTACATTTCCCACACTTAGGATGTGGCCTAACATAGTCCTTTCTCCCTTGATTCACTGCCACAAAACTTCTAGTCACCTTCGCCTTTTTATCAAATCTTCCCCATGGCTGCCGGCTCGATTCCCCCACATCTCTTCTTTTCTCACTACCTTTCCCTAACACTCCAGTTCTTACCATCTCATCAGTTAGAGTGCCAGCCTTTAAAATTGCACTCTGTATTGTGGGAGGTGTCGCAGCCGTCACCAAACCACGTATTTGAGGTACAAGACCCCAAATGCAACGCTCAATCAGCTTTGACTCAGGTGTCACCAGGTGTGGCACCAGCCTTGCCAACTCATGAAACCGGTCGATGTAAGCAGCATGACCCGACCCTACCATCAAATGGTTCCAGAACTCGTGTTCCAACTTCTGCATTTCATTCATTGGACAGTATTCTTCAGTTACCAAAGCTTTGAAATCCGCCCAGGTCATGGCTATTGCTGCCTCCCTACCTCGAGCCTGTACCTGGGTATTCCACCACGTTAACGCCTTCCCCACCAATGAACACGTAGCATACTTCACCTTCTGGTCTTCAACACAGTTGCTGACATCCATAGCAGATTCCATCTTCTCAATCCAACGGGTTAAGCAATGGCTCCACCTTTTCCATCAAACTCCTTTGGCTTACAAGCCATGAACTCCTTATAAGTACAGCCAATCCTTCCTCCCATGCCATTCCCATTCATATTACCATTGTCGTTCCCGTTTCCCATTCCTCCTCCTTCGCCGTTGTTATTTCCTCCCCCGTCTCCATGTTCGTCTTAGTTTTTTCCCCATGACCATTATTCTCATCATTATGCTCATTGTCCTCATTACCACCCCCGTTATTATGGTTCATGATATTATCACTCACCTGTGCCACTATGGTCGGGATGAGTGCTTCCAGTTGTTGAGCAATTATGGCGGCTATGTCAGGATTTCCAGCTCCCTGATTATTACCACCTTGCCCACCATCGTTTCCTCCTATAGGTGCTTCACCCCTACCTCCTGCACCTCTTCCCCTACCTCTGCCTCTTGGGGCAGCACCTCCACAACTAACACTGCGTGTAATCCTTCTGGGCGACATCTTTCTAATCAATATAAACAATATATGAGTCTCAACATTTATCAAATAGCATCACAACTCAGTCAATCTCATAAAGTATAAAATCACAAATGCATTTTCCATAGCATAACATTACAACCCAAAACATCATAATAATATAAAGTCTCATTCTTATAAATCATAATATCTCAAAGTCATAATCGATAAAAAGGAGAACATGTCAAAAAGCGTGCGAAAACCAAAGTCTAAAATGTCTGGAACGAAATACGAAAAAAACTAAAGTAAAGCTCTTAAATCCTCAGGCCTTCACCAATGATCATGCGTCATCAGTCCTGCTCGTCGTCACTGTCAGATGAGCTAGAAGGACTTGGGGGCAGGTCAGGATGGTAGCCTCACAAGCTAGCCTCATCTACTGGCATCCGAAACCTGATGCGGGTGGCCGAAAATACCCTCTTCCTTGTTGTCCTTAGTAACACCGGTCCTACGCCGTTCTCTTGGTAATGTCCTCTGGGGTAGCCGAGCACCCTAGGTCCAGCCACAGGGGCGTACCTTGCAACGGCTGGCCCAGCAGGTATCACGGGGGCAAGTGGAGCGGCAGGGACGTCTGGTGCAGTAGGGACAGCAGGTGCACTAGGTGCAGCTGGGACTTCAGGTGCTGCAGGACTAGGAGGTGCGGCACGAGTGGCAGGCAAACCTAAAACAACACGATCACTTGTCTCTTCCTCTTCAGATGACTCTATCTCCGCCTCTTCAGGGTCGGACTCTGTATCAGATGACATAGGCAGCATATGGTCCGAGAGGACCTCTTCTGGTTCCGACTCGGAGTCGGACAAGTGAACACGGGGCACAGCGGGTCCAGCTGAAGACATCCTATAAGGAAAATGTACTTTTCCTCAGATGAAGCAAATCAAAAGATAAAGAATAGATATGCAGAATAGAAGGAACATACATGTAACATCGGATGCACACAAAACCCTAGTATGCATTTTACATGAAGGTTCCTAGGTTATAGTCTAGGTCGAGTCATCCACCTAATTCTCTATAACCAATGGCTCTGATATCAATCTGTCACACCCCCGCTTATAACAGAAACACGAGAATGTAACGGACGGGATCGTCATAACACATTGTTAATTAATAGAGATGCAATAATTAATGAAAGACAACGTGTCATGACATCACCCGACACAATGGAAACTTGTGTCGTAGTTAGTCAATTCCACGACAACATAGTCATACAAACCAAAATAAGTATAAGTCCCACAAACCGGGAGCAAGTAATCAAAATGTATATAACAAGTAAATGTCAAATGTAATTGTCGAAGACATCCAATGTTTAAATGATGTAAGCCTAAGGTCATCGCTAAGCAGCATCCCTAGCAATCCTCATTAATTGTTACATGAAAAGATATGCTCAAAAGGTCAACATATTGTTGGTGAGTTCACAGGTTTAAATAGTAAATAAAAACTTGATGTTGTGTAAAAGTTTGGTAGGACATGATTGTATACAATTATAAGCAAGTAATATCGCATGAGCATAACAACTAAACCTATGACGTACACAACGAATTTGTCGGAACATATTCACCCTAGGGCCCGTTTCTGGCCACTGTCAGTCCCAACTAGTATACTAACAAACAAGGGTGGGGGTGTCAGCCCAATAGTACTATCAACATCTGTCCGTCGGCTCCAACACCGGAGTTAAATAGTTGTGAATACAGAACCACAAAGACAACTCATGCATGTACTAGATAGATACTTACAAAATAGTAAACACAACAGTCCCAAAGATTAAATAAATTCACAGCATGAAAAAGGGTTGAGCATATTTTTCCCCCTTGATGTTTATAAATAATTGTAATAAAACGGGGCCGCGAAACTCACCTTGAATCTGAAGAAAATAACTTGAACAAAAACTTCAAAGAGTACGGGTAACGAATGATCAAACGCCTATAATTAATTACAATAAAAGAATCTTAAGACGAGTGAAAAGGGAATTGATACGTTCGGTCGGGTTCGGGTCGGTTCGGGTTCATCGTGCGCCACACACACATAGTATATTAGCAAAATAATAATAATAATGATAATAACAGTAATAGTAATACTAATAATAATAATAATAATAATAATAATAATAATAATAATAATAATAATAATAATAATAATAATAGTAATAGTAATAATAATAATAACACACACGACACACACAATACTACATACAATATATGTAGATATATATTAGCACCCACAGATACTAATTGCAAACAATACCCACGCATACCTTCGGGTTCTTCGACCCGCACATATAAATAAACGTACAAAAGCATACGCCCACAAGTTCATTCGTACAATATATATATGTATACATGGCTGCACACACATACATGTATGTAATATACAAGGCATAAACACACCTATACACCATTGCATACATGCATATATCATACACACACAACACACTTCACAGCATACATACACACACACTTCACAGCATACATACACACACACTGCACATACACATACACACACATTATACATACATATATCATATGTATGCACGTGCACACATCGCAGCATACACACACACGCTACACATATACATTCATTCGCATACATACATATATAACAACACATACAAATATGTATATGCATACACAGGTGCAAACCATACATACACACATATACATCACGCACACAGCAGCCGAAGGCTGCTGTGTTTGTCCTTCCTGCGCAACACACACAACTACATATACATATACATACGCAGGTACCATACATACAATTACACGCACCGATACATACAAACGCGTACACACCTAACGCGCACACACACACATAGAGCACACACTGCAAACACACACTGCAGCACACTCACACACACACACCACACTCACACTCAGCACATATACAACATATATACATACCATTGTACACAGCAGCCTTGGCTGCTGCGTTTTGCTCCTTGCAACCTTAATACACACACATACAACATACGTAGCACACATATATATATACATACGACTGTAAGTGCACACCCAAAAGACATATACACACACGCACGCATCCACAACTATATATACATATATACGCAGGCACACATGTATAAGATACGTACAAACATCTATCGTATAACATTGCACCACCACCACACATCGTCATAAACAACCGTGCTAACCCGAACCGAGAAATTGGAACCGAACACACGAACGAGAGAATCAAGGGTGCGAAACGATTACATACCTGCAGTAGATGTTATAAAGTGATGAAAACGTCCGGCGAAGGGTTCCAAGCAATCGCGTGGTCACGGACGGCGTTCGGTGGCGAGGGCTTGGTCGGAAACGGCTTTGGTCGCGGTTAGTTCTCACGGCGGTAGGGTTTTGGGGAGGGAGAATGGTTTGGCCGACATATATATATGTGTTTTGATTATTTACACATTGGCCCCTCTACTTCTAATTAATTATTCCCTTAAGTTTGCTTTATTTGCAATTTAAACCCTAAACTTTAATTATAATAATTATAATGATAATAATACTAATAATGTTAAGAATAACATTAGTATTAAATAATAATAATACTACTAATAACAATAGTAGTAGTATGTATTTTTATCAATTGCCATTTATGTAATAGTTATCTGGTTCGATCTATTCATAATATTAGAGTTAACAAGTAACACAAATATGACGAGATTCGATTTCGAAACAAATTAATTATATAAAATGTAATAAATGCACGAGGAGAGTTAACGGGCTTAACGTTAATTGATAGACCTGTCGGTGACGGATGTTACAGGTATGGACACTATGAGTACTTAGTCATGCCCTTTGGGCTGACTAATGCACCAGCAGCATTCATGGACCTCATGAACCGTGTATGCCGCCCATATCTTGACAAGTTTGTGATTATGTTCATTGACGACATTCTGATCTACTCCAGTAATAAGGAAGAGCACGAGAAGCATCTCAGACTAATTCTTGAGTTACTCAAGAATGAGCAACTATACGCCAAATTCTCTAAATGTGAATTTTGGATGCGAGAGATCTAATTTCTAGGGCATGTAGTTAATGAGAAAGAGATTCAAGTTGACCCTTCCAAGATTGAAGCCATAAAGAATTGGAAGATTCCTGAAACTACCACTGAGATTAGGCAATTCCTAGGATTGGCCGGATACTACCGACGATTCATAAAGGACTTCTCACGCATTGTGCAACCATTGATTGCACTGACTAAGAAGAACAAAGCATTTGTGTGGGAAAAAGAGCAAGATGAAGCATTTGAGACGCTTAAGGAAAAGTTATGCAGTGCACCTGTTTTGGCCCTTCAAGAAGGAGTCAAAGACTTCGTAGTCTATTATGACGCCTCGCGTCAAGGGCTGGGATGCGTGCTAATGCAACGCAACAAGGTCATTGCCTATGCATCTAGACTGCTAAGTGATCACGAGAAAAATTATACTACGCACGATCTGGAATTAGGTGACGTGGTGTTTGCTCTCAAAATATGGAGGCACTACCTCTATGGCACGAAGTGCGTCATTTACACTGACCATCGAAGTCTGCAACACATTCTCAATCAGAAGATGCTAAACATGCGTCAGTGAAGATGGTTTGAGTTGTTAAACGACTACGAGTGTGAAATCCGTTATCATCCTGGTAAGGCCAATGTGGTGGCAGATGCCTTGAGCAGAAAAGAGAGAGAAAAACCTCTTCGTGTACGAGCCTTAAGGATAAGTGTGTACACTGATCTAATTGTAAGGCTGAAAGAAGCTCAAAGTGAAGCGTTAAAGGAGGAAAATTTAGCAGGAGAAGGTTTAACTGGAATGGAAAAGCGATTTGAAACGGGAAACGATGGTACATATAAGTGTGAAGGGAGAACTTGGGTGCCAAAGCATGGGGGAATTTGAGAGGTAATTCTCGACGAAGCTCGTAAATCTAGGTATTCAGTTCATCCTGGAAATGATAAAATGTACCAGGATTTTAAGGCACTTTTCTGGTGGCCTGGAATCAAGAAATCAATCGTTGTTTATGTCGGAAAATGTCTAACTTGTGCCATAGTAAAAGCTGAAAACCAAAAACCATCAGGGACATTACAGCAGCCAGAAATCCCAGAATGGAAATGGGATAACGTCACGATGGATTTTGTTACTAAGTTACCCAGAACTTCTAGAGGTCATGATGCTATTTGGGTAATAGTGGATAGACTAACTAAATCAGCTCACTTCTTACCAATTCGGGAAGATTATGACATGTCAAGACTGGCTCAACTGTATATCAATGAAATAGTGACTAAGCATGGTGTGCCACTATCAATAATCTATGACCGTGATAGTCATTTCACTTCGTGTTTCTGGAAATCACTCCAACAAGCCTTAGGAACTCGTCTGGACTTAAGCACGGCTTACCACCCGCAAACTGACGGTAAAAGCGAAAGGACTATTCAAACTTTAGAAGATATGCTGAGAGCTTGCGTGATTGATTTTGGTGGGAACTGGGATAACCATCTTCCATTGGTGGAGTTCTCCTATAACAACAGTTACCATGCAAGTATCAATGCTGCTCCGTATGAGGCTCTCTATGGTAGGAAATGTCGGTCACCATTGAGTTGGAATGAAATTGGTGATAGCCAAGTGTTGGGACCCGACATCGTATTGGAAACCATCGATAAGATTTTCAAAATCAAGGAATGTCTACGGGCAGCAAGGGACCGTCAAAAGAAGTACGCTGACAGAAGACGAAAACCATTAGAGTTTCAGATAGGCGATAGAGTAATGTTGAAGGTAGCACCATGGAAGGGAACCGTGAGGTTCGGAAAAAGGGGAAAGTTAAGCCCGAGATACATTGGACCATTCGAAATACTTGCAAGAATTAGTCCTGTGGCTTACAAGTTGAAACTACCTCAGAAGTTGAGTTATATACATGACACCTTCCATGTGTCGAACTTGAAAAAGTGCCTGGTAGACAAAACCTTGGAGCTACCGTTGAAAGAGACAAGAATCAATGATAAGCTGAACTTCGTGGAAGAACCCGTAAAGATCACGGACCGCTTGGTTAAGCAACTCAGGCGAAGCCGCATACCCAAGGTCAAGGTTAGATGGAACTCAAGACGAGGGCCAGAATTCACTTGGGCACGTGAGGACGAGATGAGGAAGAACTACCCGCATCTCTTTAAACCCACCCGTACAGATTCTAATCGAAGCTAAAATTTCAGGACGAAATTTCCTAAACGGTGGGAGAATGTGACAACCGGTCCCAAGGTCACTATTCTAAACCCTAATTTAATTGCATCATTTCCCATGTTATGAGTACTAATAATGGAAACAATTTATTATATCAATAATATTAGAATCACCATTGTTATTTGATCCATTTTTATGATTCTATGTGATTTTTATGAATTTAGTTATTTTAAGTCTTGTCTTTTAGAAAATTAGTGCCCGAGAATATTAATTAGTCACCCAAAGTAGAATATACAATATCAATTAAAACAATTAAAAGTATATGTGCACACACACACTTGAAATTTTTGGCCTAATGCATGCATGTCCATGCATAACACTTAATCAACTAACTAAAACTTACCATCCAAAATACTACACTACACAACAAATTAATACTACCTATTATTTATCTACAATAAAATTTAGATAAAAAATGCCCACTAAAGGCCAAGCTCGGCCGCCCCTTGTCCACCAATAGACTCCTTTGTCTACCACTACACTCCACCCTCCCTAATCACCCATTCACTACACATGCACTCCTCATTTGTGCAAGACCACTCCACCCTCATTCTCTCTACTCTCTCTCTCGGTTTTCTCCTGAAGCACACACACAAACTCTCCCATTTCAGCCTCATTCCAGCAGCAAAATCGTGAACTACAATAATAACAACATTGGCCAACACCAAAACCGTAAGAAGGTGTCTCTTTGTGAAGCTTTTGGTGCTTGAATCTTACAAAACCGTGGACTCCAGCTTTTGATCAAGGTACTACAGCCAAGTCCAAGGAGGGTCTAGCCACCCACGACCATCCACACCTTCCTAATCGTGAGTTACATCAAGTGTAAGCTCCATATGCTCGGTTTTGGTCATTTCTCATGTTTTCTTCATTTTTTCACCTAAAAACCTTACCTTTTCTTGTTGTAGCAGAAACTTCTCACCCTCACCTTGTTCTTGAGGATTTCCCAACGTTCTTGAAGGTATATCACATGATATAATGGTCATTCTAAGGGGTTGAACCCGATTTACCCCTTGAAAACCCTATTTTTGGTGTTTTTGGCACCATCTAACTTGTGTATCTTGTAACCCTTCAAAAAAAACGTGTAACCTGCATATTAATAGGTTTTAAGACTACTAACAACCTGTTTTTAAAGTCTCAAGGAGCATACACCACCTACATGTGGTAAAAACAAGCATTACACCTAAGAAAAACCCTCTATTTTACATCTAACCACACACTTTAAACACTTGCTTGAAAACCCTCTCAAACAAGGGTCATAACCTGCTCAAAAATGACTTTTAAGCACCCTAATAATCTGATTTTTAAGTTAGATAAAGTTTTGGTAATGGTTAAACTCAAGTTACAATGATTTACACATGTGTAATGGTTGGTTATGACATTTTCTATATATTTGAAGTCTATGGATGTGTAGAACGACTAGGCCATGATTTGGGAGTGTTATTTCAGTAGGTTTTGATGAATATTAAGAGCGTTAATAATGTTTAATTACTGGAATAAAGGACATGTTGTGTTTAGACCCATTTTAGTCACTTTCGGGACCCGAAAACATGGTAAAACTACTTAAAAATAAGAAAGCTTGGGATATAATCTTTTTAAATAGAATTCCAGGTTCATTAAGGATTTATAAAGTGTTCTGGAGTCAATGGGAAATTTTAGTGGTCAAAAGGTGTTGGACCAAAAGAACTAATGAGCCAAGATCAGGAAAACCTCTAAGTCCCACATGACATCACAATAACTGCTGAAAGCCTCATCAGCAGTTTGACAAAGTCTGAAGAATCAACAGCTGAAGATCAAAGATCTGAAGAACAACAGCTGAAGATCCCAAGTACTGAAGATAAGTACTGAAGTCTGAAGTACTGAAGAATACAAGTACTGAAGACTTCAAGTACTGAAGACAAGTGCTGAAGATCAACAACTGAAGAACTGAAGAACTGAAGATCAACAACTGATGCACAAAGTCTGAAGATAAAGTCTGAAGACATCAGCTGATGACAACTACTGAAGTCATCAGCTGATGAAACGTCTGAAGCTCAAAGACTGAAGACCAAGTGCTGAAGCTTCAGAGTTTGTCACAACAGCTGAAGAAGTCTTCTTCAGTTGTTGTGATGGTTTTACTTTTCAGTTGTTTTGTATTTTTCCTTTTAGTAGTTTGTACAACAGCTAAAGAGTTTGTTCTTCAGTTGTTATAGTTCAGTAGTTGTAAACGACTGAAGAGTTTGTTCTTCAGTCGTTGTAGTACTTTTCAGTAGTTTCCTTTTCAGTACTTGTAATAAGTAGAACACTTAGCTTTTTGTAAGAAGATGTCAGCTGTTTGACATCTTCAGTAGTTTAGTGTTTATTTCAGTAGTTTGTTAATAATGGTTTGATGTCACTATCAAGTGACATCAGCCTACGTCATTCCTTCTATAAAAGGAGGATGACCTAATTGTAATCGGGGCCGAAACGTGTGAGCAATAGAAAACACCTTTTTGGCAGAAATGTTCTCTCTCTCTATATTTGTACTGTTACATGCAAAATCTTTTGTGTTCTTGCTTGTAATTGCTAATTCTCGTGCTAAATCCGCTGCAAATACAACCTAATTGATCAAACTAGAGGCTGAGATCCTGTCAAATGGTATCAGAGCAGGTTAATCATTGATCGATTTCATCATTGATCATTGAAACTGCTCTTTTGATCTCTACGTTTGATCGAATTAGCAATTTGCAAGAATTAGTTATAGAGATTGAGAACTCTGCTGTTTCTGGCCGTTAAACTTGAGGTTCTCATGGTTTTGAGCTACATTTGTTTTGTTTAACTTGATTTTGACTAAAATCTGAGATGGCGACACCAACGAACGATCCTCACAATACTGGTTCCTCAACCAAGCCTCCGATGCTGGTGAGGAATAAGTATAACATCTGGCAAGGCCAAATGCTTCACCACTTGTCTATCAACAGTGCTGGTTGTTGGAAGTCAGTGGTGCATGGGCCATACAAGCCGATGGTGAGCGTCCCTGAGTCTAATGAGAGGGTTTCCGAAGAAACCCGATCAATACTCGGACGAAGATCTCAAGCTGTTCGAGATTGATGCAAAAGCCCATGGAATTCTGGCCATGGCACTGCCGAATGAAATCTATGCTGGTCTGATGCATCATGAGACTGCTCATGATCTCTGGGTTGCTCTGAAGGAACAATTCGGAGGAACCGATGAGGTCTTAGCAAATACAAGGGAAATCCTCGCCCAACAATATGAGACATTCTCTCATAGGAAGGGTGAGACTCTGACTCAGTAGTATGAGCGGTTCTCATGTTTGATCTCTGAATCGAAGATGGTCAAATAAGAGTACTCTAATATCCAGATGAACAACAGATTTCTCAGATCACTGCTTGAGAGATGGGACACTTACACCATTGTCCTACGCTCTAGTGCAAATCTGGATACTCTATCTCTCACCCAACTTCATGGGAAACTGCTCACATTTGAGAGAGAGAGATAGAGCAAAAGAGGAAGTTGTCAACCTCTGGCAAGCTCACTGATGACTTTGTCACTGGCAATGCTGTCTTGATAGGTCAGGAGTCAGAATATGCTGCATCAGAGAGTGCCTATGATGAGCATATTGATTTCTCTTCCAACTCTGAACATGCTTTTGTTGGTGTTGATAGTGGTTCATGGGTTAGCAGTGACAACCTGTGCTTCATGATGGAAGACTTGAAGGGCATTCCAGATGATGATCTGGAAGAGATGGATATTTTGAGTCAGATGGCTATGATAAATATTCGATCTCAAAAGTTCTACAAGAGAACTGACAGGAAATTTCCTGGTCTTTCTGGCAAAACCAAGGTTGGTTTTGACAAAGCAAGCTGAAGTGTCACAAATGCCACAGGCTTGGACACTTTGCTAGAGAGTGTAGATCATCTGGATCAAACACCTCTGCACCCTTTGTGACTTTTCCTAGCAATAGCTCACAGCATAGAGGGCAGCATTCCAGTTCTCAAAGTCATCCATCATCAGCACAGCCATCACCTGCTTACTTTGTGCCTCAGGGTCATATGCCATACCCATACCCCTGCTACTATGTGCCTCAGCCCAGTCAAGCTCAAGCACCTTCTGCTCAGCCACCACATGCTCTCCCTGAGCCTCAATCTTCCCAATCTCATCACCAAACCCAACCTTAACAACACAGCTTCTTCACCCCAGGAGTTGTTGACTGGAGTAGTCTACCAGATGATCTATCTGGTTAGGAACAACTATTCCAAGGTGCTGGTCAACATGGTGGTGATCATCTATTTGGGAATCTTGCTCTAATGGCCTTTAAGTCTGCTGATGGGTCATCATCAAATGCTTCATCACAGGTATCCTCTGAGGCTAAAGCCAAGCTTTGTTCTGATTCATGCATAGCAGCATTTGCTTCTATTAGAGAAGCAAATGTAGCTTTAATTGATAAAAACCTTGAGCTAGAGCAAACCATTTCCAAAAAGAAAGATGAATTTGAGGCTGCACTTAATGAGAAAAATGATGAGATTTATAAGCTTAAATGTCAAATAAAAGATGATAAGGCTAGGGAAGATGTACTTCTAGAGAAGTACAGCTACCTCAAGGAAACTCTTGCAACCACCCAAGTAGTGTGTGATCGATGGGTGCAATCATGCAAGGGTTTTGAAATGCTTCTTAGTAAGCAATCAACTTCCAATGTGAAGTTTGACATTGGTTATAATCACGCTGCTCCTCCTACAGATTTTTCTTCAAGAGCAGAAGTAGAATCTGATGGAGAGAGCAATAACCAATCCTTCTCATCATGTGACCTGCTATCTTCTGATTTAGCATCATCAGAGATAGAAGTCAGCATTAGTTCCTGCCAAAACCAATCAGCTGATGCTACAACAGCTGATGGTTCAAATGCTGACTGTCACATGGTAAACAAGTTGATCAACTCAGGTGTTGTCTCTAGAAGTACTGAAAGTACTGGAGAGCAAGTGATAACACCTGAAGTTCAAACCTTAACTACTGTCAGCACTGAAGAGAAGAAAACTGACAGTAGAAAGGGTTTGAAGACAACTAAAGAGGATGTCAGGAAAGCAGGTACTACAAGGAAGAAAACTGCTAGTACTCATAGCAAACAACTGAAGAACAAGTCTTCAGCAGTTTCATCCTCTTCAGCTGATGATCAACATAAGATGAAGAAGAAGCCATGTGAGATATGGGCTTGTTCAATCATCTTGCTGATGATTGCTGGTACAAAACGGGTTCCAAACTCAAACAAAAGGAGAAAATTAAAGAGGACATAAATAAAATGAAGAATGAGTTTGAGACCAAGTTTGTACTAGCAACATCAAAGCCTGAAATCCCTAAGCCCAAAGCTAAATCTAAAAAGAAGGTAGGGGTTACTCAGGCAACAGCTGAGGTTGCTCAAAAGAAGATGGTGCAACATAGGAATCCATCATCAGCAAGCCCCAATGTGTCTGAAGAGCTGAAAGCTTTATCACAAAGTCAGACACAACTTGTAATGATGGTTCATCATCTAATGGGAAGAGTCAACCAATTAGATGCTGCTATGTTGAAACCACAGAAGAGGAAATCCAAGCCAAATGATTCCTCCTCTGTACCATCTCCTTTACCTCAGGCTGTCACACATAACACACCTGTTAGTGTTGCACCTGTTGTTGAGAACAGACCCAAAACCAAAAGGTTTGGGTCTCTAAAACTAACTAACTTGTGGTTATGATTGCAGGGTTCTTCAACATGCCAAAGAAGCATCTGGTATGTAGACAGTGGAGGATCCATGCACATGACAGGAAGCAGCTCCCTTCTTAATGAGTACTCTCAAGGAAAGAAGGGATTTGTCTCCTTTGGCAATGATGCAAAGGGTTACATCATCAGAAAAGGCTTTGTTTCCAATGGGGAAATAAGGTTTGATGATGTTAACCATGTGGAGAATCTCAAGTACAACCTCTTGAGTGTCAGTCAAATGTGTGATAAAGGCCATGTTGCCCTTTTCACAAGCCAGAACTGTCAGATTCTGTCATCCAAAGTTCTAAATTTGATTGACAAGGTGTTGGATGAATACACTCTCCTGAAGGCCAACAGGACAGGAAGAGTGTATGCCTTAGATCTTTCCAAAAAGATAGATCTAAAAGGCCATCCTTGCCTATTCTCCAAGGCCTCTCCTTAAGAATCTACTCTATGGCATAGAAGGCTGGGGCATGTTAATCTCAAGAACATGAATCAGCTGATAAGCCATGGTTTAGTAAGAAGATTGTCTTTAAAGGAGTTCAAGTGTGAAGACAACTGCACTGCTTGTTTAAAGGGAAAACAACACAGAGTTTCATTCCCTCCAATAGAAGAACCAAAGTCCACTGCCTGCTTGCAACTCCTGCACATGGATCTCTTTGGTCCTGTCACGGTGATGAGCATGGCAAAGAAGAAATACTGCCTGGTAATTATGGATGATTACTCTAGGTTTGTATGGACTTTCTTCTTGCACTCCAAAGATGAAGCTACCAAGGCTATCATGAACTTTGTGTTATTTATGGAGAAGCAGTATTCCCTGTAGGTCAAGTGTGTGAGGAGTGACAATGGAACAGAGTCTAGAAACCACACACTTGATGACTTCTACCAGTCCAAGGGAATTAAAAGGCAGTTGGAGTGGTTGAGAGAAAGAACATGACTCTCATTGAAGTTGCAAGGTCCATGCTGGCTGACTCAGGGTTGCCATTGACCTTTTGGGCTGAAGCTATCAATACAGCTTGCTATGTACAGAATAGAGCCTTAGTGAATCAGAGGTTGATGAAGACACCTTATGAAGTACTTCATCATTTGGCCCCTCTGATTTCCTTCTTTAGAGCCTCTGGGTGTCCATGTTTCATTCTCAACACTAGCAACCACTCCAGAAGTTTGCTAGTAAGGTGGATGCAGGGTATTTTGTTGGTTATTCATCAACTTGCAAGGCATACAGAGTATTCAACTATAGGACAAAGATGGTTGAAGAAACTCTGCATGTCAAGTTCAATGAATCTCCAAAGGACAAGATTCCACAAAACCCTGTGGAGTTGTTTGATCTGGACATACTGCAATATTTTCCTTATCAACCTCCAGCTGTTGTGCCTGTCAACAGTTCTCCACCTGGTGGTACTGATGATGATGTAGCTAGTACTCACCTTTTCAGGTTTAGTGACAACCTGCCTGAGTTCACTAAACCTGATGCTCCTGTAGCTTCAGCAGCTCCATCCACAACAAATGCTGATGAGATTTCTGCTTGCTCTACTTCATTTGAGCTACCATCTCCTACATGGTTTCAAGAATCTTAATCACCATCTGTTGCTGCTGAAGGTCCTACAAACACTTGCACAGATCTTGTAGTTTATAATGAGCTGAAGAATCACCCAATGTCTCAAATCATTGGTGATATCAATGCTGGAGTTTCAACAAGAAGTCAATTGTCCAACTTCTGCTTCTATGCTCTCTTCATCAGTCAGCAAGAGCCAAAGAACTACCATGTTGCACTCAGAGACAATGGATAGGTTGAAGCAATGCAGCTTGAGCTTCTTCAATTCAAGAAACAGCAAGTGTGGGAGCTTGTTCCTTTACCCCAAGGTAAGTGTGCAATAGGCACCAAGTGGGTATTTAGGAACAAAACAGATGAAAAGGGCCAAATAGTTAAGAACAAGGCCAGGCTGGTTGTCCAGGGTTTGCACAAGAGGAAGGCATCGATTATGATGAAACCTTTGCCCCTGTGGCCAGACTGGAGGCCATTAGATTGTTCTTAGCTTATGCTGCCTTTCATAGTCTTAAGGTTTATCAAATGGATGTCAAAAGTGCCTTCTTATATGGTAAAATAAAAGAGGAAGTTTATGTGTGTCAACCACCAGGCTTCAAGGACAATAAACATCCTGATTGGGTGTATACGCTTGATAAGGCTCTTTATGGGCTGAAACAAGCTCCTAGAGCCTGGTATGAGACACTATCAACTTTTCTTCTAGAGAATAAGTTCACTAGAGGCACCATTGATAAAACTTTGTTCATAAAGACTGTGGGACAGCATAAGCTCCTTGTTCAAATTTATGTAGATGACATCATATTTGCATCCTCTGATCCAAAGTTGTGTGATGAATTTACAAAGCTCATGAAGCAAAAGTTTGAAATGAGTGCTATGGGAGAATTACAGTTCTTTCTAGGTTTGCAAATCAAACAAAGGGCTGATGGTATCTTTATTCATCAGTCCAAATACTCCAAAGAGTTGTTGAATAAGTTTGATTTACAAAACTGTAAGCCCTGTTCTACTCCCATGAGCAGCATCACACAACTGTATGTAGATCAGAAAGGTAAAGCGGTTGATAAAACCCTTTACAGATGTATGATTGGGTCCTTGATGTACCTTACAGCTTCTAGACCAGACATCATGTTTGCAACATGTGCCTGTGCTAGATTTCAGGCTGCACCTAAAGAATCTCATTTGATTGCAGTCAAAAGGATCTTTAGATATCTGCAAGGTACCCAGTCACTAGGTCTTTGGTATTCAACTGGGTATTCTTGCAAATTAGTTGTTTTCTCTGATAGTGACTATGCAGGATGCAAAGTCACCAGAAAATACACTTCTGGTGGTTGCCAATTCCTAGGCAATTGTTTAGTTTCTTGGCAGAGTAAGAAACAAACATCAATTGCTACATCCACTGCTGAAGCTGAGTACATTGCTGCTGCAAGTTGTACATCTCCGGTACTCTGGCTTCAGAACCAACTCTTGGATTATGGCATTACAGAGACTAAGACTCCATTATTAATGGATAGTGCTTCAGCTCTTTGTATTGTTAAAAATCCAGTCCAACACTCTAGGACCAAACATATAGAGATCAGACATCACTTTATTAGGGATTGCTATGAAAAAGGTCTGATTGATCCTAAGTTTGTGCCTAGTGCTGATGAGCTTGCAGACATCTTTACTAAGCCTTTAGATAGTGCCACATTTCAAAATTTGGTACTAAGGCTTGGTATGCTGAAGCTAGAATAATTTGACTAATACTGACGTTCTCAGTTCACAAGTACTGATGAGCATTAGTATGCAAAGGTCAAATATAAGTACTGATGAGTAAATTTAGTCTTCAACATTTTCACAACTACTGAAGACTAAAATGCTTCAAAGTACTGAAGTACATTATTTGTTGAAAATAGCTGATGTATTTACAACTACTGATGTGGTTATAACTACTGATGTATAATTTTCAAACAAATAAGTACTGAAGAACAAATTTTGTTCACAAGTACTGATGTGTAATCTTATGCACAAGTACTGAAGACAAAATTTGTTCACCAGCTCTGAAGAATATTTCATCAGCACTTATGAACATCTGATCACAAGAGCTGAGGAATAAATATTCACAAGAGCTGAAGGGCCAATGATACATCTGAAAGTCAGTCAAAGAGCTGATGAGTAAATATGGAGGTCAGCATGAAACAACTGAATTGACGGAAACAGCTGATGAGTAATTTTACTCTTCAGCTGATGCCAACATCTGCGGTTTCATACCCAAACAACTAAAGGACAAAACCATGTCTTCAGTAGTTTCATAACTACTGATGACTAACACCAAGTCCTTAGTTGTTTACAACAACTAAAGCAAAACCATGTCTTTAGTAGTTCATAACTACTGATGTCAGTAGTTTACAACTACTGAAGGCTAACACCAAGTCTTCAGTTGTTACAACGTCTGAAGATGAAAACCATGTCTTCAGTAGTTTATAACTACTGATGACTAACAACAAGTCTTCAGCCGTTACAACATCTGAAGGACAAAACCAAGGTCTCAGTAGTTTCAACTACTGGAGACTAACACCAAGTCCTCAGGTGTTACAACTTCTGAAGGTTAAAACCATGTCATCAGTAGTTTCAACAACTGATGACTAACACCAAAACCTTCAGTAGTTTTCTTTCAGCCTTTGCCATACCCTATAAATACCCAACCTTCAGAGCTTTTCATTCTCACTTGACCTAACTTTCCAAAACCTCTGAACTTCCCATACACCATTAATGGCGACCATGCAACTCAAACCTCGACACAACTGTGTCGCCCACCTTACTAAATCGCCATTCTGGTCAAAATTCCACAATGCCGTCGATCTGATGAACGAATCCCCATACCAAACGACCTTCCTACTCAACCCCACCATATACACCGATTCCCTGTCCGAGTTCTGGACGAACATTACCATGTAAACCGGAGAGAATGATGGCGAGGTCTCTCTCCGGTCGTCCATGAACAACCATCCAGTGGTTATCACTCCAGCTACTATTCGACAAACCCTAAAGTTGGAAGATGCCACCTTCCTAACCGCATACCCTAAAGGCGTCCTTGATCTCTCTTTCACTGCCAATGACTATCAGGGTGACCTCTCTGCCTCCACCTTGTTGAAGAAGCATTTCCCAGATCCTCAACGTCTCATATTTCATATGGTGAATGTTTGTCTGGCCCCAAAAACTTCTTCATGGGACCAGATGTTGACAAGGTGGCAACAGGTATTGTATTCCATCCTTGAAAAACAACCTTTGAACTTTACTGAAATAATATTTTTGGAAATCAAGGATATGGCCACGAAACCAATTTCTAACCGTTGGATCTTGTATCCTCGGTTCATTATGGCCATCATAGAGAGCCAACTTAGTGCTGAGGGACTTGTTGGCACTGGGGTCCCTGCCATGGCTGTTTTAGCTGATGTATACTCCAGGCACAACACCGACCAGACACTCAAACAGGCTGCCAAGCTGCAAAAACCCACGCAGATGGAACCCACAGCCTCCACCTCCAAGTCTAAAGTCCCCACCAAGCCCAAACCCAAAAAGAAACCCACAAAGGCTACTCAGGGAGATGAGTCCCCTGAGGATGCCCCTGCAACACAAACGCAGGAAGTGACTGCTGGTCAGATTCTCCCAGCAGTCACCACGACTCCACCAACCACAACTGCACAGGTTTCCTCTCAACAGGAGCCTGATGCAACCATTTCAAGGGCTGCCACAAATCTGGGATCTTTCTCAATTGAGGAGATTGCCATTGAAGAGCACATTCTTCCCCATGTGCAATCTGCTTCTAGCCCATCTCCATTGAAACTGCCCCACAAAGCCCTACCCTTATAATCGCCAAAGTGTTGACCCATCTCCACACTCCACCCTCTCTCCAGAAACCATTACCACTGGGGTATCTCCATCCGAAGAGAGGGTGGAAACAAGTGTGGATGGGAGCCCACAACATCGAGAATCACATATCTCATCTCCCAGTGTGGCTAGGGAGATAGGATATTCTCGTGAGGCCGCCACTTCCCCTGCATCAGCATATGAGCAGGATGAAGCTGGTACCATAAATAAGACCTCACCAGAGGCAACTGCCGATGATGGATCCAATCCGGAGGCTGGAAGTCCCCAGTACCAAGATAAAGGGGCACATGCAACTACTGAGCCACACTCAGTGCATGTACATCCTGACACTGTCAGGAGGTCAAGTGATTCAGTGCAAACTGATAATGACCTGAGCTTCTTCTTCGATGTGGTTGCTCAAAACACCATCCTAGAGGATGAGGTTAGTAGACTCAAAGAGCTGCTAGCTAAAATATCTCAAGATGCAAGTCCACCTGCCACCATAAACCCACAGATGGCACCTTCACCTGAAGGTCTCACATATACTCAACCACTCCCAAAAACTCAGCTACCTGCCCCTGCTTCTGGCACTTGTTCTCAGGAACAGAACCCTCCTGAGCAACTAGTTGCTATCTTCCAAAAATCCCTGCCTCTCATCACACCAATAATCACAGACATTGTGATGAAAACCATTGATGAGAGGCTTCCCTCACAAATACAACCCTTGGTGGAGGTTGTGGTGGCTAAAACGCTTGCTGATAGTCAAACCCTAACCAATGCACCCAAAAAGGGGGAGACATCTGTGCAAGCTAAGAGGAAGAGGGTAGAGGAGGAGAAAGAAATAGGGAGAGAGGAGGAAAACAAGAGGGAGAGGATTGAGGAGATTGTGAAGGTGAAGGGGAAGGAGAAGGTGAGGGAGGAGAGAGATGAGCAAATAGAAGTGACTGAAATCCAAAAAGATTTTAGTGTCACTTATAAAAAGAAGAAAGGTGAGAAGGAGGGAGAGAAGGTGGTGAGAGATACTGATCTAGTAGTCCTAGTCAAGGAAGCTGATGCTGAGCATAGCCGATCAATGGACTCTGTCATTGATTAGCTGTTCAGGCAAGGCTTTGACATGGACACTGCCATGCTAGATCAGGAAATTAGGAAGATGGAGATAAAGGAGATAGAATACCGATGGACTACTTATAGCCAAGAGGAAAGAAAGAGACTCGAGGCTATGAGTAGGTTCATTTCGAAGTATCTGGGGAGGCCAGTCCTAGATGTGAAGGCTTGGTCCAGGGACAGAATCTTGGCTATAGCCACCAAGATCTGTTCGGCTGGTGAATTTACCAAGGGACTGGTCGCAGAAGCCCTATCAGAAGCCGGTGCTGGGAACAGGACCTTGCTAGTCAAACAGACTAAACCTTCCCTCATCTCTAGGTTGCTAGCAAAGCCTGCCCAAATTCCCACACCAACAACCCAAACACAACCCACAAAACCAACCCCATCACCATCAAAACCTATTGCCGATGATACACCCTTGCAGAAGAAGAGAAGGGTGTTGAGGCTAGAAGAAGAAGAAGAGGAGGAGGATGAGGAGGATAGACTGCCTATTTCTTCAGTCATATCCTTACCGCGAGACAAACCTAAACCCATCACTCCCACCTCACAGATGGAAGTTGTGAGGGTTAAGATAGAAGAAGAAGAGCAGCAAAAACATCATGATAAAGAAATACTGAAAAGCATTGACAAAGCTTATGCTGCTTCTTCTTCTATAGTCAATATGAGGAAGGAGGCTCTGAGACTCTACACTCTCAAACAAACTTTCCAATATGATAGAGAGAGAGTGAGAACTTGGCCTGATCCTAGGGTGGCTCACAGGATCATCAAGAAAGATATTCCTGTGAGATACAAGAGCCAAGTAAGGAAGATCATAGATGAAGTGATCTCAATGGCTCTTGTAATAACACCCTGGGAAATTGTAGAGGAGTTTGAGAAAGCCTATAGGTCTAAGCAGCCACCCCAAACGATGTTAGAGAATAGGGTGGTTAAGAAAGGCTTAGTCTATAAGAGGCTTGAGAACTTTCGAAAGGATGAGCTCAACCTGCTACTAGAAGGCAAACATCCTGATGAATTCGTCTATAGGCAGGTTACAACAGTTGAGCTCAAGAATGGTAAACAGGCCAAGTTTGTCTCAGAGCTGTACGGCCGTGAAGGATTATTCGAAGGTGAGGCTAAGAACCTATCCAAAGAAGAACAAATGACATTCCTTGAAGCCTACACCAGAGAATCCTACAGGCTCGTACGTGGGAAGTAGGTCTCATGGATGGGATAACAGCCCTGTGTCCAGTTCCCCAAGACAGGGTTCCCATCCATACTATGCCAACCAAAATTTTAGAGACCTCTTCCCAGGCCAGTGCTCAATTGGGTCAACTTCTGATCTGATCTAGAAGGAAATAGACCAACTTTTCTGCCAATAATAAGTGGGACAATAAATCATTTAGAGGTTTTGGCTGCATTGGTTCAGGGGGAGTTTGTTTGACCAAAAGAACCAATGAGCCAAGATCAGGAAAACCTCTAAGTCCCACATGACATCACAACAACTGCTGAAAGCCTCATCAGCAGTTTGACAATGTCTAAAGAATCAACAGCTGAAGATCAAAGATCTGAAGAACAACAGCTGAAGATCCCAAGTACTGAAGATAAGTACTAAAGTCTGAAGTACTGAAGAATACAAGTACTGAAGACTTCAAGTACTGAAGACAAGTACTGAAGATCAACAACTGAAGAACTGAAGAACTGAAGATCAACAACTGATGCACAAAGTCTGAAGACAAAGTCTAAAGACATCAGCTGATGACAACTACTGAAGTCATCAACTGATGAAACGTCTGAAGCTCAAAGACTGAAGACCAAGTGCTAAAGCTTCAGAGTTTGTCACAACAGCTAAAGAAGTCTTCTTCAGTTGTTGTGATGGTTTTACTTTTCAGTTGTTTTGTATTTTTCCTTTCAGTAGTTTGTACAACAGCTGAAGAGTTTGTTCTTCAGCTGTTATAGTTCAGTACTTGTAAACGACTGAAGAGTTTGTTTTTCAGTCGTTGTAGTACTTTTCAGTAGTTTCCTTTTCAGTACTTGTAATAAGTAGAACACTTAGCTTTTCGTAAGAAGATGTCAGCTGTTTGACATCTTCAGTAGTTTAGTGTTTATTTTAGTAGTTTGTTAATAACGGTTTGATGTCACTATCAAGTGACATCAGCCTACATCATTCCTTCTATAAAAGGAGGATGACCTAATTGTAATCGAGGCCGAAACGTGTGAGCAATAGAAAACACCTTTTTGGCAGAATTGCTCTCTCTCTATATTTGTACTGTTACATGCAAAATCTTTTGTGTTCTTGCTTGTAATTGCTAATTCTCGTGCTAAATCCGCTGCGAATACAACCTAATTGATCAAACTAGAGGCTGAGATCCTGTCAAAAGGTAATTTAAATGGATTTTTAAGTGAAAACGGGTGCTAACCGGGTGACGTTTTTGAGGAAAATCTAAGAAAAATGAGTATAAAGTTAGAAATTATAAAAACCATGTTATTTCAGTAATTTAAATGATAAAATAACTTATAAAGTATAAAGGTTGGTCAAACAAGCTTTTAAAATGGTCAAACTCGGTTAAAAACGCGTTTTAACGGTTTAAACGTGAAAAGAAGTCTTTCCATTACTAGAGGCAAATTTTGTGATTTAAAAGGTTGGAAACTTATAAAAATGACTTTAAAAAGTTAGCTACTGGTCCTAAACTCAAAAACATGAAAACTCATAGGTAACCATTTTAAACCCTTCAGTTTTACCGTAACCGGTATCGTTAAACGCGTAATTTATAAACCGAGTCCATAAACTGAAAATTTGTGTATATGTTATTAAAATTAAGTTATATTAAGGTCATGAACTTGATTTTTGGTTATAAAGGTCATCTAATACAAGAAACCAAACTTAAGGGTAGAAACTGTCAATTTTGAAACTTTAGGGGCTAAACTGTAAAATTTTGTTAAACTTCATAATCGACTCAAATGACCCCTTTAGTCACTTGAATAGCATATTTACCATATATTATTGACTTAGTAATATAGAAACCCTTAATTGTATGAGAAACCTTGACTTTCCATAAAAGGAAAATTTTTATGCAAACCCTAATCGAATCAAAGCCGAACCCGACAAACTAAGACTTAGGCACTCTTTTTGCACCTTAAATAGGTTTAGAGCAGTAGCTAATCACTTAATATATTCATGTTAGGGTGCTAGACTTGAGATATTCCCGGCACACGAAGAGTTTCTTTTGCTATATCTAAGGTGAGTTCTAGTGATCCCTTTTTACTTACTGTTTTTGGGATGAAACATGCTCTGTTGTTTTATGAACTATGATTGTGCTTTACTTGATGTTTGTATGTGTGACTTTTGGATACCTGCTGACACTTATATCATGATCATTAATTCTTTTGTGAACCGTTTGTTTTATATGGATAGATTTATTTGGGGAATCCCCCACACACAGTGGCTCCCGCTACAGGGAGGTACCCCACTGAGATCCTGAGAGATCGTATGTGACATGTAGCAAGTTTTGATTAAAAAACTATGGTGAACCATCCTGGCAGGTATGGTTCACTGATTTGAGGCTTGGTTCCTTCCTTCGGGAATATCCGGTTAAACACAAGTTTAGAATAGGCCAACCGGGGACCAAGTGCAGGGTTGATCGTGATACCCCACGATGATGATACTAAAAATGATGCTTTTAAAATCAAATGAGATTTTTCATAAACTTTCACACTTGATTCTAAAACCTTTAATGTGGACTTTAAGAGTTCCTTTTATTGTTTTGAAACTTTAAGCACTTGAATTCACCAACTTTTTAGTTGACACTATTTTCTTTTGAGCATATTTCAGGTAACCCGTGAAGACTCTTAGCTATAATAGAAGACTTAGACTCAACCCCAAGACCATGGCATTTGCTTGTGTGACCAAAATCATGACTTGAACAATTTGATTCAATGACTATTTTTATTTTGTTGAACTATGTAAACATTTGGGGCTGGATCTGTTTCCAGCCCGGTGTCTTTTAAAACTTTAAATGCCATGTGATGTTCTCTCCTTTTGAGCTCCTATATTGGTTTGTTTCCGCTGCCATGTATGTTGTTGCTAATCTGTGACGTCCCACCCTACCTGTGCCCGGGGGTGTGACACTGAGTAAGTTCTAGTTTTATAAAATATAAATTACCCTTCGCTCGTTAAAACATTTTCTTTACTATCGCACATGGTCACACATCGTACATTTCGTTCTTATCGCACGTTTCATTCATTTGTCCATATCGCACATTTTATACGCTTCGTACTTTTTGCACTTTTATTATTATCTTTCACTGAATCTAGATCCTGTCACCCTTTACCCTCTTCATGGCACGCAACCACGATTACTGAGGTAGAATGACAAGGATCCCATATCGCACGTATGGAACAATCACTAAGACTGACTCCCATGTGTGTGAACTTTCATGAGGTAGCCAAGATCACACGCTATATAACACACAGTTAATACCACATCGTACGTATGGAGCAGCCACCAAGACTGACTCCCACTGTGTGTGAACCCTCTGAGTTAGCCAAAATCGCATGCTATTCCACACACAGTTGTTCTAACAACCCACATGGAGTTGTGAACATCTTTCCATTTTGCTTGCAAGGCTTTCATTCATTCATTAAGTTCTACTTCTTATTATCTTATTTCTTTCGCTTCGTTAAGATAATACTTTTCGTATATTAACATAATCGCACTACGTGAAACCACGTAAATAATATGTATTAAGGAACAAAACTTACATCACACATCATCACACATTATCATGCATTATCACACATCATCATCTAGTCAACACACATCATTATCTAGACATCACACATCATCATCTAGCACTCCCATCTAATCACACATCATCCATCACTAAAAGTCAACTCACATCACCCCTGGGAACATCCCAAGTCAAAGCATATACTTCATATTTTCACAAAATTCATAAAATAAATTCTAAGTCTTAGGCGCATGGGCACTATGTAGGCGCATGGGCACTATGCAGGTGCATGGCCTTCTTGGCATATGGGAACACTTATGCGCATGGGATGGTTTTGGGCGCATGGGCACTATTGGGGCGCATGGGCCAACACTTAGTCATTCTGGGCAAATTCCAGGCGCAAGGCCGCTATATGGGCGCATGGGGTTTTGGGCGCATGGGAACACTTAGGCAATTCTGACCGTTGGGCGCATGGGCCACTATTTAGGCGCATGGGCAACCAACTCATGCTAATTAACACAATTCAGTCCCCAAACTAACATATATCATCATCTAAGCTTAGCACTAACATTCTAAGCCACAGGAGCATATTCATAACATGAGTATAACATCATAACCACCCAAATCATACCCCTGCTAACACAAACAAATACACATACAGGTATAAATGCCCATTTTATAAAAATGTTCACACATGCATTTCCAGCCCCAAATCAGTTAAAACATGTAAAAAGGGGTTCTAGAACTCATCTTATGCAACTTTCATGTATGACTCCTTCAAAACCCAAATGCAATTGAGTTCGACCACCTAGACACCCACCAAAACACACACCCCAACACAAAGAAACACATAAGCATATGACCGAGGCTAGAACTAGCCAAGAACAACTTAAAAACACTAAATCTTACCTTAAATTCGGTTTCTTCTTGTTGTTCTTCAAAAAACCCGAAGCTTCTGCTTTCTCTCTCAAAAACCCGAATACAAAAGTGATGTGAAGGGCATTATGGGCGGCCATGCCCACTTTTGTACAAAATAATATTAAAATTTTGTACCTTTTACATATTTAACCCCTCAACTTGGGTTAAATTTCATTTCGTCCCTTTTTGCACTTTTGTTATTTATTGCACAACTTTTTTTAAAATTTCAGGTGTTACAAGTCCACCCCCTTATATAGGTTTCATCCCCGAAGCCTGTCATTCCTCAAACAGATGTGGGTAATACCGTCTCATCTCTTCCTCATTCTCCCACGTAGACTCGGACTCCTTTCTATGTTTCCACTGTACTTGCACCAAGGGAACCACCTTATTCCTTAACCTTTTCTCTTTACGATCAATGATCACCACTGGTTGCTCCACATAGTTGAGTCGTTCATCTACTTCAATGTCTTCCAGTGGTACAACCGTATACTTGTTTACCAAACACTTCCGCAGATGAGATACATGGAATGTCAGGTGAATTCCACTTAACTCATTGGGTAGTTCCAATCTATAGGCCACCTCTAGAGCAATAATTCAGAAAGGCCTTATGTATCTCGGGCTCAGCTTGTCCCGCTTCCTAAACCAAAAGATACCATTCCAAGGTGAGACTTTCAACATAACCCTATCACACACTTGGAACTCAATCGGTCTACGCCGTTTATCGGCATACGACTTCTATCTATCCTTAGCTGCCTTTATAAAAGCTTTGATCTTTTCTAGTTTCTCATTCGTAGCTTGATCACCTTGACACTTCTCAACTCCTTCTGACCAATATCACCCCAACAAATGGGTGTTCTACATCTTCTACCGTATAGTATCTCATAAGGGGCATGCCAATACTGGCATGGTAACTATTGTTGTATGAGAATTCAGCTAACGGTAAGTGGTCATCCCAGCTCCCTCCAAAATCGATCACACATGCTCGGAGCATATCCTCGAGCGTCTGTATCGTCCTCTCAGATTGTCCATCTATCTGAGGATGATAAGCCGTGCTAATATGTAGCCTCGTCCCCATCACATCGTGGAATTTCTTCCAATACTTGGATGTAAACCGAGTGTCACGATCAGACACAATGGACAATGGTACACCATGAAGACTCATAATCTCCTTGATAAATAGATCCACGAGTCTCTCAGAGGAATACGTCTCTCATATCGGTAGGAAGTGAGAACTTTTCATCAAACGATCAACTATCACCCATATGGCATTATACCCTCTCGGGGTGCGTGTTAACTTCGTAATAAAATCCATGGTGATGTACTCCCACTTCCACTCAGATATATCCAATAGTTGGATCTTCCCATATGGCTTCTGGTGTTCTGCCTTCACTTGCAAACAAGTAAGACACTTGCTCACGTATTCCATTACGTCATGCTTCATACCCGGCCACCAGTAATCCTTCCTCATATCATGGTACATCTTGGTAGCACCGAGATGAATGGAGTATCGAGTCTTATGAGCCTCATCCATGATCTTTCCACGTAAGTCCCCATAACGAGGAATCCACATTCATCCGAATCGGTTTCTAACACCAAGAGTGTTTTTCACCCAGTTTCGCGACTAGACCTTTCATCCTTTTAGAGTTAGGATGATCTTATTTCAAAGCCTCGTCTTGAAACTCCTTGACTCATGTCATCACGTCAGAGGTCATAATCAACTAATATGCCTTTACCCGAATCGGCTCGGGTCTTTCCTTTCGGCTAAGGGCGTCGGCCATAACGTTGGCCTTGCCCGGATGGTAGTGGATCTCATAATCATAATCTTGATCAACTCTAACCACCTCCTTTTCCTCATATTGAGATCTTTCTGCTCAAAGAAGTACTTTAAGCTCTTATGGTCGGTGAAGATTGTGCACTTTGTCCCGTATAAGTAGTGCCTTCAAATCTTCAACGTGAAAACCACAATAACTAGTTCTAGATCGTATGTGGGATAGTTTTCGTGGGTCTTCAGCTGTCAGGACACATAGGCTATTACCCTTCCTCGTTGCATCAACACACAACCTAGCCCAGAATAAGAAGCATCCTAATATACCACTAAGTTTTCACTCCCCTCGGGTAATGTCAAGACAGGAGCTTGAGTTAATCTCTCCTTTAACTCCTGGAAGGCATCCTCCTGTTCTCGACCCCACGCGAGCTTCATATTCTTGGGAGTTAATTGGTCAAAGGCGGGTCTATCTTGGAAAAGTCTTGAATAAATCTCATGTAGTAGTCCACCAACCCTAAGAAGCTACGAATCTCGGATGACGTCTTTGGAGACTTCCATTGCATCACCGCCACACCTTCGCTGGGTCCACCATGATTCCTTTAGCATTCACTATATGACCTAGAAATTGTACTTCGTGTAACGAGAAAAGCGCACTTAGAGAATTTGGCATACAACTTCTCTCTCCTAAGTGTCTCCAATACCTCGCATATGTGGCTGGCATGTTCTTCCTCGCTCTTAGAATAAATCAGGATATCATCAATAAACACGATCACTGATTTATCTAACATTGGCCGACACACTCGGTTCATCAAATCCATAAAGGTAGCTGGCGCGTTAGTCAAGCCAAAAGACATAATGAGAAACTCGTAATGTCCATAATGCGTACAAAAGCTGTCTTAGGGATATCTTCCTCCTTCACCTATAGCTGATGGTAACCAGATCGAAGATCTATCCTTGAGAACCAACTGGCACCTTGCAGCTGATCAAACAAGTTATCAATCCTCGATAATGGATACCGATTCTTCACCGTCAACTTGTTCAACTCACGGTAGTCGATACATATCCTCATGCTACCGTCCTTCTTCTTTACGAACAAGACCGGAGCACCCCAAGGAGAGATACTCGGTCTGATGAAACCCTTATAAAGCAACTCTTGCAGTTGCTCCATCAATTCCTTCATCTCTGAGGGAGCCAAACGATACGGTGCCTTAGCTACAGGCTGAGCACCTGGTACCAAGTCAATCTGAAATTCGATTTTCTGATATGGTGGCACACCTGATAAATCCTCTGGGAACACATCAGGAAAGTCACACACCACCGGTACATTGGAAAATTGTGGTTTTGACATGTTCACATCCTTCATGTAGGCCAAATAGGAACTACATCCACGCCTCATGCACTTTCTCGTCACCGCCATCGAAATCACCTTCGGAATCTTCGTAACTCGATCACCGTATATCATCACCGAACTCCCGTCAGGCGTTGTCAGTCTAATCATCTTCTTGCGACACACAATGTTCGCCTCGTAGTCCGCTAACCAATCCCTTCCTAGGACTACATCAAACCCCCTAAGGTCATCATAAACAGTCTAGCAGGAAACTTATGACCCTCTAGTTCTATATCACAACCATCAATCAAGTCAGAAATCCTAGTAGACTTACCTATGGTAGTTTTTACATCGAAGGCCCCATCAATACATCTACTACTGATAGGAAAATTAGCACAGAAAGCAGCAGAAATAAAACTCCTACTAGCACAAGAATTGAATAACAAAGAAGCAAGAGTTTGGTTTACTAGAAACGTACCTGACACCACATCTGGGTCCGTCCTAGCCTCCTCCTTGGTCATTGTAAATGCCCTGGCAATTGCCCTTTGCCCTTCAGTTCCGGTCTTCTTCCCTGCTCCGGAACTCTCCACCCTCGGTTTCTTGCACTCCCTTCTCAGATGGTCGTTTTCTCCACAGTCATAAAACCTATAACCCCACACTCTCTCTCAATATGACCAGACTTCCCATATTTGAAGCAGATGTTTGATCCCCATTTGTATTCTCCTGAATGCTCCTTCCTGTATTTACCACACCTTTTTAACACCGCGCCAGGTGGTGACGATACGCTGGTCATCCACCCTCGCAACCTTATTGTTTGGAGCGGCCCTGCCATGTCAAAACCTTTTCCCATTCCAGTTCCAGTCTCCGCCACCTTTCCTGCTCACCTCAGCTATCACCACCCCTCACTCATCATAAAGCCTTCTGGCCAAATTAACCACTGACCTGAATGTACCTGGCCGGACGACGATCATGTGCCTGCGGATATCCGCCGGCAAACCCTGGACATACCTCTTAATCTTTCAGGACATAGGTGTCACCTTATCCGGCACCAGCCGTGCCATCTTGTTGAATTTAGCGGTGTACTGTTGTTGTGTCATGGTTCCCGCTTCCAACTGTAGGAACTCCCTCTCAACCTTGTCAAGTTCCCTGTGAGGACAAAATTCCTTGATCACCAACTTCTTCAACCTACTCCACCTCATTCTTCCAATCACCCTACTACCCTCAGCTTGGACAATATTGTCCCACCAGCACAAAGCTGAGTCCATAAACGAGTGGGCAACAAACTTAACCTTCTGATCCTCCCGGCACTCGCTGATATTAAGTACAACCTCCATTTCTCTAACCTATCGGTGGGCAGTAGCAGCAGTGCCATTACCATCAAAGGTAGGGGTTTGCACTTTTGAAATGCCCCAAGTTACAGCCCCGAGCTGCTCTGGGCACAACCTCCTCGTCCTCCTCATCATCGGAGACAACCGTCTCGGTCCCGGGTTGCTCCTCCTCCCCCGTGGGTCTTCTTCTTTCCTTCCTCTCTCCTTCCCTAACTACTTTAATCACTTCGGTCACCATAGATGGCAAGATTGTCTGCATGACCTCATGAACCTCTTCCACTACAACCTCCTTCACTGAGTCCATCAAATTGGCACTCTCATCACTACTCTCCGGATGAGGGGTCTTAGTCTCTTCATGAGCCACTTTTTCAGCTCCAGGCCTTCCTCTCGTGACTCGTGCTCCAGCACCACGTCCACCACGACCTCCACCTCGAGAAGCCTTTGAAGACCTACCACCAGCCATCCTCTAAACGCTATAAGATTCAAACACTAACACGGTCATTCAAAGGAATAGCTCAGTTTATGTCAAGTATAGTAAGTCCCTAATTACAGTGGCCAGTTGTGATTAGCCACCTACTTTACTCTTCATACCCTAAGCATTTCCTATCCTGACAACATCAGTATATAAATCTACTAAATGCACATAAACCACATAACATACGCATGTAATACCAGTTATCATTAAAGAAAATACCTGATGCCACGTAGCTACTCAGACTAGCATCCCTTCCCTTTTGTCCCATTCTCAGTTTAAGTTTTGGTTTATCTTGAAAATTTTAACCCGTTTCACTTAAACCTTGGCTCTAATACCAACTTGTAAGGCCCGGTTCCCGGGCACCTCACAGTTGGTCATTCATCGCACATAAATCGCACATTTATTTAAAACATTGCAGCGGAATCATTTAACTAAAATCATTTCATATATTAATAACTGCTTTTGCAAAATAATACAACATGTTACAAAATATCATTTATTGCATTACATCACAAAAGCATCAGTTTACATAAAATGGATGCCATCCAAAAAATGCCAAGTAGCTGCCCCCCATGCCATCCTCAGCAACTCTTACCTACCAACTGGAAAATACATAAAAGTCAGCGTTGCTGAGTGAGTTCTAGTTTTATAAAATATAAATTACCCTTCGCTCGTTAAAACATTTTCTTTACTATCGCACGTGGTCACACATCGTACATTTCGTTCTTATCGCCCGTTTCATTCTTATCGCACGTTTTATTCATTTCGTCCATATCGCACATTTTATACGTTTTGCACTTTTTGCACTTTTATTATTATCTTTCACTGAATCTAGATCCTGTCAAGCTTTACCCTCTTCATGGCACACAACCACGATTACTGAAGTCGAATGACAAGGATCCCATATCGCACGTATGGAACAATCACTAAGACTGACTCCCCTGTATGTGTGAACGTTCATGAGGTAGCCAAGATCGCATGCTATATAACACACAGTTAATACATCATCATCATGTATCATTACACATCATCATCTGGTCAACACACATCATTATCTAGACATAACACATCATCATCAAGCACTCCCATCTAATCACATATCATCCATCACTAAAAGTCAACTCACATCACCCCTGGGATCATCCCAAGTCAAAGCCTATACTTCATATTTTCACAAAATTCATAAAATAAATTCTAAGTCTTAGGCACATGGGCACTATGTAGGCGCATGGGCACTATGCAGGTGTATGGCCTTCTGGGCGCATGGGAACACTTAGGCAAATGGGAAGGTTTTAGGCGCATGGGAACTATTGGGGCGCATGGGCCAACACTTATTCGTTCTGGGCAAATTCCAGGCGCATGGCCACTATTTGGGCGCATAGGGTTTTGGGCGCATGGGAACACATAGGCAATTCTGACCGTTGGGCGCATAGGCCACTATTTAGGCGCATAGGCAACCAAACTCACGCTAATTAACACAATTCAGTCCCCAAACTAACATATATCATGATCTAAGCTTAGCACTAACATTCTATGCCATATGAGCACATTCATAAAATGAGTATAACATCATAACCACCCAAATCATACCCCTGCTAATACATACAGATACACATACGGGTATAAAGGCCCATTTTATTAAAATATTCACACATGCATTTCCAGCCCCAAATCAATTAAAACATGTAAAAAGGGGGTTCTAGAACTCACGTTATGCAACTTTTATGTATGACTTATTCAAAACCCGAATGCAATTGAGTCTGACCACCTAGACACCCACCAAAACACACATCGAACATAAACAAACACATAAGCATAAGACTGAGGCTAGAAATAGCCAAGAACAACTTAAAAACACTAAATCTTACCTTAAATTTGGTTTTTTCTTGTTCTTCTTCAAGAAACCCAAAGCTTCTACTTTCTCTCTCAAGAACCTGAATACAAAAGTGATGTGAAGGGCATTATGGGTGGCCATGCACACTTTTGTACAAAATAATATTAAAATTTTGTACCTTTTACACATTTAACCCCTCAACTTGGGTTAAATTTTATTTCCTCCCTTTTTGCACTTTTATTCTTTATTGCATAACTTTTTTTAAATTTCGGGTGTTACATCACATCTGACAGATGGGGAGAATAGAAGTTGATTGAAGTGCTTAAGGAGCACAAATAGGCGATTACTTGGAAACTTAATGATATTAAGGGCATCAGCTCTTCCTTTTGCATGCACAAAATTCTCATGGAGGATGAGTATAAGTCTATCGTTTAGAGACAGAGGAGGCTCAACCATAACATGACAAAAATGGTGAAAGAGGAGGTTCTGAGGCACCTCTATGCAGGATTGATATATCCCATTTCTAACTCCCCTTAGGTGAGCCCGGTTCAGGTCGTTCCAAAGAAAGGGGGATAAAATAATGATGGTTGATAAGAATGAGTTGATCCCTTTAAGAATAGTCACTGGATGGAGGGTTTGTATTGATTATTGAAAACTGAATGAAGCTACTAGGAAAGACCACTTCCCCTTTCCATTCATTGATCAGATGTTGGAGCATCTATTTGGGCAGCAGTTTTATTGCTTCCTTGATGGTTTCTCTGGTTATTTCAAGATTCCCATTGCACTGGAGGATCAGGAGAAAACCACTTTTACATGCCCACATAGGACTTTTGCATACCATCATATGCCATTAGGGTTGTGTAATGCTCCAATCACTTTTCAGAGGTGTATGGTGGCTATTGTCCAATATATGATAGAGAAATCCATGGAGGTGTTATGGATGATTTTTCTATGTTCGATAGCTTATTTGATCATTGCATAGATAATCTAGAGAAATGTTGAGGAGATGCGTGGATACAAACTTAATGTTGAACGGGGAGAAGTGTCACTTTATGGTCGCTGAGGGTATTTTTCTTGGGCACAAGATTTCATGTGAGAGTATCGAGGTGGATAGGGCTAAGATAGAGACCATCAGTTGACTTCCTCCACCAACTAATATTGTAAGGATTCCTAAAAGTCTGATGCAACCAAAACACTCCTGAAGACAACAGCTGAAGACATCAGCTGAAGACATCAGCTGAAGACAACAGCTGAAGGTAACAGCTGAAGACATCAGCTGAAGACATCAGCTGAAGACAACAGCTGAAGGTAACAGCTGAAGACATCAGCTGAAGACATCAGCTGAAGACAACAACTGAAGGTAACAGCTGAAGACATCAGCTGAAGACATCAGCTGAAGACAACAACTGAAGGTAACAGCTGAAGACATCAGCTGAAGACATCAGCTGAAGACAACAGCTGAAGGTAACAGCTGAAGACAACAGCTGAACACATTAGCTAAAGATATCAACTGAAGACAAAGTCTGAAGACAAAGTCCGAAGACAGTTTTCAGTAGTTTTCACAACAACTGAAGAAGTATTCTTCAGTAGTTGTGATGATCCTTCAGTAGTTATCATAACAGTGAAAAAGTATTCTTCAGTAGTTATCACAACAGCTGAAGAAGTATTCTTCAGTAGTTATCACAACAGCTGAAGAAGTATTCTTCAGTAGTTGTGATGATCCGTATTCAGTAGTTATCACAACAACTGAAGAAGTATATCTCAGTAGTTGTGACAGTTCTTCTTTTAGTAGTTCTATGAAATGATCAAGTCCTCCTGAATGCTGCACAGAACATGAAGTAGTATTGCTATGAAAGTTTTACACCAATTCAGAAACATTTCAAGTGTAAAATCTTTCATAGCCAAGACCAATATCTTCAGAAACCAGAAATGAAGTCTTTCTTAGCTTCAAGACAAAGTCCGCTGGAGCCAAGAAACCAAGACAGATTCTTCCGAAGACTTTTATCATACATGCTTTATCTGATGTACTTTTTCTGCAAAGCTGAACCACTTTGCCGCTGCCCACTCTGGTTGGTCACCAACTTGTATAAGTTGGTGAAAAGGTCCATGCTTTAGGAAAACTGTACATTGAGGTCTTGGGTTAAACCTTCTACTTTATGTACTTTTATCCTTTTGTAATATATTAGGATGTGAGCTATGGCATGTCATAGTCACTAGACAAAAGGCAATCTGCCTTTTGATTCTACATGGATTGTGTTGTCTTGTCCATGTATCCAGCTGGCCTTCAAAGTATGGCCGTCTGTAGGTTGTCGTATATAGTATCTCAAAGACTTGTAATGTAAAAATGCGGAATACTTGTAACTTGAACTTGAGAAGCAATATACAACATCCTTGAAAACCAACCACTTGTATTGTTATCTTGTTCCTTTCTAAGTTTACTTGTGTTCTTAGCATCACCATAACCGGTTCCCCATTTGATCTGTTAAGTGTTCTAAATACACTCTCCTCATTGTGTACTGTGTTGTAAGTGCTAACCCTTAACCCGTCCTGCATTTGGTATCAGAGCATTCCAGGCTCTTGATATAAGATCTCACCATCTTAAGATCCCTCACACACACAAAATACTTAACAACTCAAATGGCGGCTCTTCAAAAGCTGATATGGAAACTGGTACTATGACCAAGTCCCCACTGATCACTCCTGAAGATTTTGACACATGGTGCACAAGAATGGAAGGCTTATCAAGTGTCAATATTCAAGGATGTGGGACTCAGTTATCAATGGTCCTTTCATACCAAGCACTACTTCTGCTACTGGTAATCGTATCATCCCTAAAGATGTAGATGATTACTCAGAAGAAGACAGGAAGAGGATAGAGCTTGATCAAAGGGCCATGACTTGTCTTCAAACTGCTCTTCCAAACTCCATCTACAGAGGCTTCAAGAAGTGCAAGACAACTAAAGATCTATGGGAAGCACTGAAGCTCATGTATGAAGGATCTAAGGAAACTAAAGAGAACAAGAAGGATCTCTTGAAGCAGCAGTTTGAAAACTTCACCTTCAACGCTGGTGAGACACTGACTCAACAATACTTCAGGTATGTTGAGATAGTGGACACTCTAGTAGATATTGGAGTAACTCTTGAGAACAGGGACATAGTAAGGAAGTTCATTTCGTCTCTTCCTAAACTATGGACATTATTGTGTTGTGATCAAGAGAACTTCGGATCTTAAAACTCTTACTCTTACAGAGTTATATGGTATCCTGAGTGCATTCCAGATGGAGTTGAACACGCAAAATTCCTCTGTAACTCCAATAACCAACTGAGTTCATCTCTTCATGTGAATGAAAGGGAATGCATTGAACCACAACATTAGCTGTTATGCTACCCTGACAACTCACAGAAGGTGCCTTTCATCACTCTTCCAGAGACACCAAGAGAAAGCTACACTCAAGGAAGTCCCTTCCAAGAGACAAGTTCTTCTCATGCCTTTGTCTTAGCTGATGAAACCTCTGGCAACCTTCTCTTCACACTTGAAGACTTGGACTGTATCCATCCAGATGATCTGGAGTATATGGAGATAGTTCAGCAAATGGCTCTTCTCACTCACAGGGCCAAAAAGTTCTACAAGAGGACTGGGAGAAGATTTCTAAGCAATACATCCAGTGGAAAGTTTGGGCTGGACAAAAGCAAGGTAAAGTGCTACAACTGTAACCAGATGGGGCACTTTGCAAGAGAGTGTAAGGCACCAAGAACAAATGGTGGCCAAACACAAACCAGCCCAAACTACACTGAGAAAGTTCACCAGAATGAGAACCCAAAGCAACAGGCTGCAGTTGTTGTTGAAGAGGGAGGCTTTGACTAGGAGCTTTCAGATAGAAGATGCATCTCCAAACCAAGCTCTCATGGCAGATCATGATGAAACTAAGGTATTGGAAAATCTTTGCTCTTCTAAATGCATTGCTAAAGTTAATAGATACAGGTCATATAACTTAGAGCTGAGATCTGACCTTGAGTCCTTAAACATCTTGAAAGCTGATTTTAAAAGAGCTGAAAATGACTACAAACTTAAAATTGAAGATTTAGAGAAAACCATTTCAACTCTTAAACATGAGCTAACAAACTACAGGACTCAGATTAAAGATCTCATAGCTAAGTTAACTGAATGCCAAGCTGAGCTTGTGATTAGCAAAGCTAAGGCAGAAAATTGTGTTCTTGAAGAAGATACCTTCAAGAACATAATATCCTCATCCTTGCATGCAAAAGTGTATTATCAGAACAAGCAGGGACTGGGATCTAGTGAGATAGCTCCTCCACACACCATCTTGTCTGTAAGATCTCCTAGGTGTGGAACTTGTGAAGATGAGCTTCCATTCATAGATCCTTTGACTGAAGAGGATGAAGAGGAGATGTTGAAGAATGACTTTGGTTTGAGTGAAGAAAAGCATTCTGAGAAGGGTCACCATTCCTCTGAGGAGAGTAAAGCTGTTGAGATGACCAAGTCAAGAAGGAAGAACTTGATCAGGAAAGCCAAAAGAAAATCAAGGAAGGCTCAGGAGATCAAGGCTACTTTTGACTCTAAGCAGAAACAAGTTTTCATCTCTGCAGGGTTTGAAGTAGTTAAGACTGATGACATGAAATCTGGTTCATGTGCAACTCATCTCAGCAACAAGAAGAAGACTGATCTGTTGTGTGTTACTGCTGCACAACTTGGACCATCCAACTCCAAGAACAGTTCTCAACCCAAAAGAACTGTCTCAGCTCTTGGAAAGGTGAAGATGGAGATGGGATGTGACCAAAGTCAGTGTTCTTCCATGAAGAAGACTCTTGGAAAGAAGAATCTGAAGTGTGTCATGTGTGAGAGTACCTCTCATTTGGCTAAGGATTATCCATACAATCCTAAGGGTACTCTTCACATGATAAACAAAGAGACTTCCAAGAATTCCAAGATGAAGAAGTAGGCAAGTGGAAAACTGCCTTCGGAAGAAGATTTGGTCTTGGAAGAAAGGAATGCTTCCAAAGTACTGAAGCTTGCTGCAGTAAAGGCAAGATCTTCCGAAGGACCAGTCATCAAAACTTCTGAAGTCTCAAAAGCTTCTGAAGAATTGAAGGTCAAGTCTAAACTTTCAAAGGTGGTGTGGAAGTCAAAGAAAGACCAAAAGACTGAAGGTTCTTCATCAATAACAGCTCAAGATCCTCAAAGCACAACCATAGGATCTATTACTGTTGCATTGTCTTTAACTGTTTTAAATGAGCCCAAGACCAATGAGGCTTGGGTTTCCAAATTTAACTAGCTATCTCTTTGTGCAGGAACAGCTACAGACAAACAAAAATGTGTGGATCATTGACAGTGGTTGTTCCAGGCACATGACAGGCAATAGGTCACTACTCCAGAAGTTTGAAAGAATTGATGGAGGACCAGTTGCTTTTGGAGGAGATGCAGGTGGTTACATTACTGGGAGGGGTAAGGTCACAAATGGTAAGCTCAGTATTGACAAGGTAAACTTTGTCAAAGAGCTTGGATACAATCTTTTGAGTGTATCTTAATTTTGTGATCAGAGTCATAACATGCTGTTTACTGAACATGAGTGCATTGTTCTCAAGCCCGGGGTGGTCATTCCTCATGAGCACATCCTACTCAGAGCCCCCAGGAAAGGGAACATGTACAAGATGGATTTGCAAGAAACATCTCCCTCAGGAGAAGTTTCATGCTTTCTATCTAAAGCAAATAGTGATGAATCTTTCCTATGGCATAAAAGAATGCGCCATGTAAACTTTAATAACATGAACAAATTGATTAAGAATGATTTGGTAACTGGAATACCAAAAAGAGAGTTTACAAGTGATGATCATTGTGTTGCATGCCTGAAAGGGAAGCAGCACAAGGTATCTCACAAGCCTAAGGAAAGAAATTCCATCACTACACCCCTACACTTGTTACATATGGATCTCTTTGGCCCCACCAGTGTAATGAGTTTAGGAAGGACCTCTTACTGTTTGCTGATCACAATGACTTTACAAGATTCACATGGGTATTTTTCCTTAGAACTAAGGATGAGACCACTGAGATTCTGAAGAATTTCATCTTAAAGATTGAGAATCAATGTGATCACAAGGTCAAAACCATAAGATGTGATCAAGGTACTGAATTCAAGAATCAAATACTTGACATATTTTGTGATGAAAAGGGTATTACAAGACAATATAGTGCTCCCAGGACCCCTCAGCAAAATGGAGTTACTGAGAGGAGAAGCAGGACACTAATTAAAGCTGCAAGAACTATGTTGTCTGGCTCTAAACTGCCCATCACCTTCTGGGCAGAGGCAGTCAACACTGCCTGCTATGTGCAGAACAGAGTTTAGTAGTTAAGACACATGGTAAGACTCCTTATGAACTCTGGATAAAGAGGAAACCTTTCATTGGTTTTCTCAGGTCTTTTGGATGTCCTTACACCATCTTGAATACCAAAGATCATATAGCCAAGTTTGCTGAGAAATCAGATGATGGACACTTCATTGGATATTCTTCTCAAGCTAAAGCTTATAGAGTATACAATCTCAAAACTAGAGTAGTTGAAGAGTCAGCCAATGTGACTTTCAATGAATACACTCCCAGTGTGAAAGGTTCTGGTCCGGATTGGCTGTTTGATCTTGATTTAGTTACCAACTGTTTTAACAAATCTTGTGAGCATGTTTCAGGATCCACAAATATATTGCCTACAGGTGATCCTGATCCAAGAATTGAGCTGAGAAGATCTCCAAACAACATATCTCCAGCTCCAGTGGTAACTAATCCTGCACATGAAGCTTCTACCAGCACATCAATGACAAATTCTGCTGATACATCTGAGTTGCCTTCACTTTGCAGTTTTGAGGCACAAAACTCAAATATAGAAACTTCAAATGTTGGAGAACCTGGTGGTGGTGGTGACAGTGATCAAGAATTCCTTGATGCTGAGAACCATCACATTGAAGAAAATCTCAATGATGTCACACACTCATTGGATCAAGTTCATCTTGATAAGTGTGTTGCTGTAGAGGGTGAATCCTCCTTGCCAGATCAAAATTTCTCCAATTTGGATCTGTCTAAACAACTTGCTGTGATTCCTCAAATGAGGATCCACAAGTCTCACCCCTCTACAAACATCATTAGAGATGTTGGTACTGGTGTAAGAACAAGAGGACAGTCTCATAATGCAAATATCTGTCTTCACTCTTGTTTCTTATCCCAAATAGAGCCTAAGAAGATTGATGAAGCTCTAAAGGATGGAATTTGGGTTAAAGCTATGCAAGAGGAGTTGCTTCAATTCAAGAGACAAAAGGTTTGGAACCTATGTCCTCTTCCTCATAGGAAGACTACCATAGGTACAAAATGGGTTTTCAGGAATAAAAAGGATGATAGAGGACTTGTCATCAAGAATAAGGCTAGACTAGTTGTTCAAGGGTATACTCAAGAAGAAGGGATTGACTTCACTGATGTCTTTGCTCCCGTAGCAAGACTTGAAGCTGTTAGGATATTCCTAGCTTTTGCTGCATCCAAGAACTTCAAGGTCTATCAACTTGATGTCAAGTGTACTTTTCTTTATGGAGTGATTGATAAAGAGGTATATGTCAAACAACCATCTGGCTTTGCAGATCCTGATCATCCTGATTATGTCTGCAAGCTTGACAAAGCTCTCTATGGGCTACATCAGGCACCAAGAAAGTGGTATGAGACACTATCTCAGTATCTCTGTCAACATGGTTTCAAAAGAGGTACTATTGATGGAACTCTCTTTATCAATGGAACAAGAAATGACATAATGCTAGTTCAGGTATATGTAGATGATATCATCTTTGGGTCAAATAATCTAAAGCTCTGCAAAGACTTTGAGAAGCTGATGAAGGATAGATTTGAAATGAGTGCCATGGGGGAACTCAATTTCTTTCTAGGGATTTAAGTGAAGCAAGTTGATAATGGTATCTTCATAAATCAGTCAAAGTATGTGCAAGACATACTTAACAGGTTCAACATGACTGAATGTCAGGCTGCTAAGACACCCATAGCTAGAAACCACTCCCTTGGACCTGATCTTGAGGGGGAGTGTGTTGATGAACATCTCTACAGGGCTATGATTGGGTCTCTTATGTATCTTACAGCTAGCAGGCCAGATATTATGTTTGCCACTTGCATCTGTGCAAGATATCAGGCCAACCCCAAGATGTCACACCTAACCACTGTCAAAAGAATTCTAAGATACCTTAAAGGAGCCCCATCTCTTGGCCTTTGGTATCCTAAAAATTCTGACTTCAATCTGTATGCATGTACAGATAGTGATTATGGTGGATGCAATATGACTGCAAAGTCTACATCAGGGGGATGTCAATTTCTTGGTGGAAGGATAGTCTCTTGGCAATGCAAAAAACAATCCTGTGTAACTGCATCAACTGCTGAGGCTGAATACATTGCTGCTGCAGGCTGCTGTGCTCAAGTGCTTTGGATTCAAAATCAGATGCAAGACTATGGATTCAACTTCAAAGAGACTCCCATTCACATAGACAACAACAGTGCTATCTCAATCACAGAAAATCCAGTGCAGCACTTAAGAACTAAGCACATCAATATCAGGTATCATCTGATTAGAGATAATTTTGAAAAGGGGTTAATTAAACTAGTCAAAGTACATACAGATGAACAATATGCTGATCTGTTCACAAAAGCCTTTGATAAACAGAGATTTAAATATCTTATATCAGCTATTGGGATGATTAGCTTTGAATAGCTTTTCTTAAAAACTTAATCATATTATTTCTAAAACTATGTGTGTTCTAGGTTGTCTATTCTATCACCATAATAAGCCCCAGTTTCTCTTTGGAAGAAAATTCTTTTTAGATATTCCTTAGATTTTTTTGAATTTTACACAAGTTGCAAAATTCCTCAAAATCTTTGAAATATTTTGGAGGCAAAATTTGCCTTCGGAAGCTTTCTAGTTAAAACTTCCGAAGCAAAACAACCTTCAGGGTCAAAACTTCTGAATTTAAATTAACTTCAGAAGACTTTTTAGAGTTCCAAGAAAACTACCTTTTTGGGCAAAAAGCAAACTACTTTTCAGAGGTGGGACCAACACAATGGATTTCAAAGTTTATCCTTTTCCATTAACTTTGTCTTAAATCCAAATTCATACAAATATCCAACGGTTACACCTCTTTCCTCTACCTGCTCCAAAATTCACCCATACCTCAAACCCAAATCTCTCTGAAGCCACTTTTGCTTTCACCTTTCTTCATCCTTAAGCTTTTCAAAATGGCTAACAATCCAAACAGAAACAACCCAAATTTGTCCATGAAACTCCATAGGCAGCACAATAAAGTTGCCTTGTTGCACTCTGAGAAAGATGATAGTTTCACAGAGGTTTGCCATTTTCTTGCTCTATCCAACTACTACACCTCACTCACCATTGATCCTATTCTGTATGAGGATCACCTGCTTGACTTTTGGAGGACATGTCAAGAGGTTATTATGGATAGGGAGAAGGCATTGTCTGCCATAGTGTAGGGGAGGGCAGTCTTTATCACTCCAGCCATCATCAACACTCATCTTCAGCTGGATGATGAAGAAGGTGAACTGTCTTTCCCAAAGGAAGCTATCAACTATTCCTTTGAGCAGATGGGCTATGAAGGAGATTTCTCTGTAAAGACCTTCAGGAAAGGGAAGGTCTCATCTAAGTGGAAATATCTACTCCATGTAGTGATTCACAGCTTGTCCAACAAGCATGGTGGGTGGGACCAGATTCCTGAGGATCTCTCCTTTATAGTTCATGGAATGGTACAAGGGGTCAAGTTCAGGTACTCACAATTTGTTTACACAAACTTGCTTGCAAACTTGGATTCCTTAGAATACTATATGTTTCCTAGATATGTTCAACACATTTTCAACTGTGAACTTGGATCACAGTTGAGGGAAACAATAATATTCTTAAATTGGGACAGATGAAGCCAGGCATCTTTAAGATTATGAAGAAGCCAACTGTAGGCTTCTCAGGGGTAGAAACAACCCTGGTTCCCAAAATGTTAGAGCTCATTGCTCAAGGTGACAACCTAGCAACACAAGCTAGTGTTGAACCCACACCTTCTACATCACAACCACCAAAACAGCCACAAATCATCCTCACCTACCAAAGAAAATCCAAACGAGCCCCTGCTCAAGCTATTGAGTCTGTGCAGGTCCCATATACTCACCCTTACAGGAAGAAGTGGATACTAGAGCTCCCACTTCTCCTAAGGAGCAAACCACTCCCATCTTTTCAAAAATAAGTGCTGATGTTCCTCATGGTCAGCCGGATGAGCTCATAAGCCAAAATGCCTTAAGCCTTCACTCTGATTCTCAACACTCAAGTGAAAAACCTTCAGGGGATAGTTACCATCCCCAGCCTTTGGACTTAAATACCCAAATTCCCAACCTTGAATTCTATACTGATGAGGATATAGGCTTCAGTGAGCATCATGAATCTCTCTATCCCTCACCTACTCAAAGAGAGAGGAGTGCCTCTGAATTCCCTATGTCTACCCTACATCAGTCACCTATTGCTGAGGTGGGTCCTTCTGAACATGTTCAGAGGATCCATGTGGAAGAGGCTCTCACTTCTGCAAGTGATTACATCATTAAGACCTCAACCATGGCAACTCAGCCCATTGACACTTCATCAGAGGCTGTCAATGAGCAGAGGAAATCCAGTAGCCAAGAACCCAAGCTGGTGATGAGAGTGAGGATTTAGGTCCAACTCTCTCATCCCCCCATGATTCTTCTGATGAAGATGAGGGGAATCTGAGACTAAAGGTGCAACAACTGACAAAAACATGCACTTACTTAGTCTCAAAGGTTAGTCATCTTGAATTTCAAGTGACTACCTTACACAATAGGGTCAATGATCAGCAACTTGAGATATCTTATCTTAAGGAAAAACTAGCTGAGAGACCTTTAAGAAGAACTCAACCAGGAACACAAGAACCTGAGGATGTGGTTGACCTAACTCCTAGCTCACCTATATAAGAAGGTGATGCTACCAAAAAGGGGGAGAAAGTCACTATAATCATAGAACCTGGGAGTCCTTCAAGGAGTATGGACATTGAGGACTCACCATCCTCTCTTGTAATTGTCCCTACTCAGCAACCTCCTCAAGTTCACATTGATGTGAACATCCTAGACTGCTTGTTTCAAAGTCTTTTTGGGGAGGGTGTATCAAGACAAGAAGCTGAAGATGATAGACCAAGGCAATCAGGTAATGTCATTGGTCAACTGGATGTTGAGGCAGACCCTGAGATTAGCGTCAAAGGGAAAACATTGACTGAAGGCCCAGTGATAAAACCTGAAAGTCCTGTCTTACAGTCAACTGATGAAGAGACAGAATTTGAAACACCTGTCACCACAACAACTACTTCAGCAACTCAACCCCTCAGTGAAACACCTGCTGGTGAAGGTGTATCACAGTCTCTCTCTAGCCAGAGCTTGGATGCTACACCAAGCAATGAAGGCTAAAGCTCTCTCCATCCTGTGTCATAAAGGTCTGTGGGTGACAAGGGAAAAAGGGTTCTAACCCCTGAGGAGATTGAGGAGGAGGAAAAAGAGAGAAATAGGAAGCTAAGGGGAGTAAGTTCCACTGGATCTTCAAGCTTCATGCAAGCTGCAATCAGGGCTGCCCACAGACCAAACACTCAACATGATGAGTTGAGGGCAGTCAGGATTACTTACTTACAGACCAGGAACTATAACATAGATGAGATTATCTCTCTCCCTTTAGAGGAATTAAATGATCTGGCTGACATGGAAATGTCAAGAGAGAGGAAGGAAGCTGAAGATGCAAGAATTCTTCTTGAGATCAAAGAGAAGAAAAGACAACAAAGGTTATACAAGCATGTTCCTACTCTCTCGCCAGTTCAAGAAAGTCCTGTGCAAGAGGCTGTGGCTACTACACAAGAACCTCAGGTAGATAGACAGAGAATGATAGACTATCTGAGTGCCACAGGCTTCTACCAGGCAGAAGCACTTCTTCCCTTGCCCCTTGAGTACATTGAGTTTGAGTATCTCAAACAACTAGAACTTCAAGTACTCAAAGAGCAGAAGTCAACAAAGAGGAAAATAAGGGAAGAAGCTGCTAAGTCAAGAGCGCTCATTCAGAAGAACTTGAAAAGGTCTGATGATAGACAAAGAATGATGAGCTTCTTGAAGCTGTATGGATTCTCTGGAAGGAGACTTGGTCCTATGTCTCTATCTACTCTGGATGAGCATATCAGGGTGATCAAGCAGAAGATCAAGAGTGGAGAGCTTGCTGACTTGCACACTCCTCCAAGTCAAGCTCTACCTCAAGTAGAGGTTAAGTTTGAACAACAAAAGACAACTCAAACAAGAACCTCCAGCTTCATCTTCTAATCCACAGCAGGGTCAAAGGCCAGCCTCTTCAACTATTGATCAATAGCAAACTCAAAGGCCAGCCTCAACAAATGACCCACAACAGGGTCAAACTCCCTCTCCTTCTAAACCTGTGAGGGAGGAACACCCAATTGAGAAAGATACAACTAATCTACAAGGTGCTACAGGCCAATCTTCTCAGTAAAAGACTGCAAAGAGGAAGAAGAGAATGGCTTCTAAATTTGATGCAAAGAAGAAGAAGAAGTCAAAATCAACCTCCTCTGATCCTCAGGATGAATCAGAACATCCTAAGGAAGTGCAAGAAGAGAAAGCCAAATCATCTTCAATTCAAATGGCTCCTCTTGCATCAGGAAGACAGTGAGTTGCTGAATATCCTCAAGTGTTTTGGTAGCATCAGCCTAGGGGGAGTTTGTAAGGATTCCTAGAAGTCTGATACAACCAAAATACTCCTAAAGACAATAGCTGAAGACATCAGCTGAAGATAACAGCTAAAGGTAACAGCTGAAGACATCAGCTGAAGACATCAGCTGAAGACAACAGCTGAAGGTAACAGCTGAAGACATCAGCTGAAGAAAACAGCTGAAGGTAACAGCTGAAGACATCAGCTGAAGACATCAGCTGAAGACAACAGCTGAAGGTAATAGCTGAAGACATCAGCTGAAGACATCAGCTGAAGACATCAGCTGAAGACAACAGCTGAAGGTAACAGCTGAAGACAACAGCTGAACACATTAGCTGAAGATATCAACTGAAGACAAAGTCTGAAGACAAAGTCTGAAGACAGTTTTTAGTAGTTGTCACAACAACTGAAGAAGTATTCTTCAGTAGTTGTGATGATCCTTCAGTAGTTATCACAACAGCTGAAGAAGTATTCTTCAGTAGTTATCACAACAGCTGAAGAAGTATTCTTCAGTAGTTATCACAACAGCTGAAGAAGTATTCTTCAGTAGTTGTGATGATTCGTCTTCAGTAGTTATCACAACAACTAAAGAAGTATATCTCAGTAGTTGTGACAGTTCTTCTTTCAGTAGTTCTATGAAATGATCAAGTCCTCCTGCATGCTGCACAGAACATGAAGTAGTATTGCTATGAAAGTTTTACACCAATTCAGAAACATTTCAAGTGTAAAATCTTTCATAGCCAAGACCAGTATCTTCAGAAGCCAGAAATGAAAGTCTGCTGGAGCCAAGAAACCAAGACAGATTCTTCCGAAGACTTTTATCATACATGCTTTATCTGATGTACTTTTTCTGCAAAGCTGAACAACTTTGCCGCTGCCCACTCTGGTTGGTCACCAACTTGTATGAGTTGGTGAAAAGGTCCATGCTTTAGGAAAACTATACATTGAGGTCTTGGGTCAAACCTTTCTACTTTATGTACTTTTATCCTTTTTGTAATATATTAGGATGTACCTAACAAGATAGAGGAAAGACTCGCCTACACCTACCCTCCCCAGACCCTGCTCTTGAGTGGGATATACTGGGTTTGTTTGTTTGTTTGTTTGTAATATATTAGGATGTGAGCTATGGCATGTCATAGTCACTAGCCAAAAGGCAATCTGCCTTTTGATTCTACATGGATTGTGTTGTCTTGTCCATGTATCCAGCTGGCCTTCAAAGTATGGTCGTCTGTAGGTTGTAGTATATAGTATCTCAAAGACTTGTAATGTAAAAATGCGGAATACTTGTAACTTGAACTTGAGAAGTAATATATAACATCCTTGAAAACCAACCACTTGTATTGTTATCTTGTTCCTTTCTAAGTTTACTTGTGTTCTTAGCATCACCATAACCGGTTCCCCATTTGATCTGTTAAGTGTTCTAAATACACTCTCCTCATTGTGTTGCTATGTTGTAAGTGCTAACCCTTCACCCGGTCCTGCAAATATGAAATCCATTCATACTTTTTTAGGGTATGCAGGATCTTACCATAGGTTCATTAGTGACTTTTCCAAAATCACCTGACCCATGACCTGCCTTCTTGAAAAGAATATTATATTTGTCTTTGACAACGAATGTCTTAAGGCATTTAAGTTTTTGAAGGAGTAGCTTACGAGCGCCCCTATTCTTGTGGCCCTCGACTGGAGTTTACCTTTCGAGGTGATGTGTGATGATAGTGACTCTGCAGTCGGGGTCGTCTTAGGATAGAGGAAGCACAAACACTTCCATCCCATCTATTATGTGAGTAAGACACTGAACGAAGCTCAGGAGAATTAACCGACTACCAAGGAGGATCTCCTAGCGATTGTCTTTCATTCGATAAGTTCCAATATTATCCCGCGCTTTTTAACACCATCGTGTACACTGACCATGTAGCTTTGTGCTATTTTTTCACAAAGAAAGATGCTAAGCCTTGACTGATACGATAGATCTTACTTCTCTCTGAGTTTGACATTGAAATTAAGGATAAAAATAGAGCTAAGAATGTAGAAACGGATCACCTCTCACGACTAAAGGATCTGAATAGAGAGGAGATACGGATGAGGTCATCAGGGACAAATTCCCCCATGAGTACTTGAGGTACGTGAGAGCACATGAGGAAGGTATGTTGTGGTAGTCTGATTTGGCCAACTACTTAGCCAATGGTCAGGTTATTAAAAGAATTGCATCTTAGCAGAGAAAGAAGTTCTTTTCAGATGCTAAGCACTACATATGGGATGCGTCTTACTTATTTTGTGTGATTGCTGATAGGTTAGTAAGGAGCTGCGTGAGTAGAGAAGAAGGATTGGAGATCCTTAAGCATTGTTATAAGGGTTTGACAGGAGATCACCATAGGCCATCATACACCACAAAGAAGGGTTTAGATTGTGGGTTTTGTTGGCCGATAATGTTTAAGGATAGGCGTGAGTTAATGAAGAGTTATGATGCGTGTCAATGGTCTGGTAACATTTCCAAGTGTAATGAGATGCCCCAAAACCTGATTCAAATAATAGAGGTTTTTGATGTTTGGATTATAGATTTTATGGGTCTATTTCCAACATATAGAGAAAATATGTACATTCTTGTAGGTATAGACTATGTGTACAAGTGGATTGAGGCTCAATCCTTGCCTACTAACAATACGAGAGTGGTCTTATTGTTTCTGAAAAAAGTTGTTTAGTAGGTTTGGTACTCCTAGGGCATTGATTAGCGATAGAGTAACACATTTTTTAATGCCCAACTAGAGAAGGTGTTAGCACGTTATGGAGTTACACATAGATTATCAACCGCCAATCATCGTTGCGACACCCTACATTAATCCTGCATCGGCCGTGGAAGGAGAGATTCTTGGTTCATAAGGAATAACTAGGCTCTAATATCACCAACGTGTTTTAGGCGTATTGGTTGTGAATGAGTAGAACTCCATAGTTAAGCGTGCTCAGTTGGTAGCAATCTAGATATGGGTGACTTCCCTAGGAAGTTTCCACCCAGGAAACTAAGCGTAAATCATTAAGCTTCTCGTGGGCAAAGCAGACAATATTGGTGCTACGAGGGGCTAGATGTTACAGAATAGTATCAGAGCCACTCCTGTGTCGTTCTGGATATGGGACATACCTCGATGAGGATGGTGACTTCTCGGGCTCATCGAGGACGATAAGTCAAAGAAGGGGGTGATTGTGACACCCTATATTAATCCCACATCGGCCATGGAGATGAGAGATTTCTGGTTCATAAGTAATGTGTGGGCTCTAACATCACCAACGCGTTTTGCGCGTATTGGTTATGGCTGAGAGGAGAACTCCACAGTTAAGCATGCTCAGTTGGCAACAATCCAGGGATGGTGACCTCCTTGGGAAGTTTTCACTCGGGTAACCAAAAGCAAATCCATGAGCTCCTTATGGGCAAAGCAAATAATATTGGTGGTACAAGGGGCCTGATGTTACAATCGCCAAACTAGTGGTCAAATAGAAAATGCAAATAAGGGGATCAAGAGGATTTTAGAAAAAAACGATTGGAACAAATTGTAAGGATTGGACAGAATTGGTAGTTGATGCACTATGGGCCTTTGGAACATAGTTCAAAATGCCTATAGGGACTACACCTTTCAGGATACATTATGGTAAGACGTGCCATTTACCAGTTGAGTTAGAGCATAAAGCATTTGGGCACTTAAGGCAGTTAACCTTAACTTGTCAAAGGCTAGTAAGAACCGGTATCTCCGGTTAAGTGAGCTAGAGTAACTTAGAGATGAGGCATATGATAAATCGTGGAGTTATAAGGAGAGGACAAAGTCGTTAGATGATAGAAAATTAAAGGAGGTGAAAGAGTTTAAGTGTGGGGATAGAGTGTTGTTATATAATTCAATATGAAACTATTCCCAGGAAAGCTTAAATCAAGGTGGAGAGGACCATTTACAGTGAAAGAAGTGTTTCCATATGGTGTAATTGAAATTTAAGATGATTTCGGTAGTTCGTGGACAGTGAATCGACATAGATTGAAACATTACATAGGAGAGTATATAGAGAATGAGATTGAGGAGGATGTATCCTTCTTTGATGTTCCTAAGGTTGAGAGATGAGAGGTTGCTTTCGGGTCATTTCTCAAATGTAGAGTTTGTAAATTTTTCGTGTTAATTTTTTTTAAGTTCATTTGGTTGTTCATTGTCATTCTATTTTTCCTTGTATTTAAGGGTATTGTGCTTTGGTATTATTTTTGTTTTGTAGGAATACGTACCATAATTGAAGAAGGAATCACGCAGAAATGAATTTCCAGGTTTGTTTATAATCAAAACATGAATTGGTACATGTTTTTGTGAGAGGTTAGAAAGTTAAGGCTTGAAAATTTTTCTAAGCACAAATCCATAAAAATTTTCTGGAAAAACTCATCTATGCGATACACATAGCAGGAGAGGCTCTCCTGCGTGTGTCACATAGAATAAAGTCAAACGGTAGCAATTTTCAGCTACGCGGTACGCGCAAGAGAAGCTGATGTCCTTCGCGTATCGCATAGACAACCTTATCCCAGAAAAAAATAATATTTATCAGATCGTGCAACCCTAGCCTCATAAACCTAATTCCTTCCCCCCACTGACCCCCACCACCACTCTCTCTCCCGATCACCATCAACCGCCCACCATCTGTCGGTACCCTCAACCACCACCACCAGCCATCATCACACCATCCCTAACCGCCGTTCCCATCCAATAACCATCACCTGCCACCACCATCACCCACCTCCACCACCCTCACCACCAAACCATCAACATTCATCAACCTCTACCAACCCCTTCTCAAACCACTCTCTATCAATTTTCACCAACCCCTTCCATCACCACTCATAAGTTGAAGATTAGAATTAGGTTTCTAATTTAGTTCTTGTTCAATTTTTACTTCAACAAAAAGGTATGTTTCCTCTTTCTTTTCTTATTTTATGTTTATGTTTATTTTGCTTTGTTTGATTATAAGTTTATTTAGGATATTATTTGGTTTTTCATTTGTAGAACCCAATTAATTGTTGACATTGCATGAAATTGTTCGGGAGTGATTATTGGATAAATTAGTGTTAAACAATTTGGTGTAGCTGCTGGGCTATATACTGAGGATGAGATTAAGATGCTGAGTTTTGAGGTAGCTTTACGGGGTGAGGACAAGAAGGATGTGGAGCATACGGTTTCTCAAGCCGTATTGGGTTAGTTTTGGAGATCGATTAGTGATGATCATATTTCATCTAACATGGTTTCCTAAGCTATTACAGACCTATTTCTGAAGTACATTCATCATTTACTAGCTGTTACTATTGTGGGCTGAAAAGGAAAAGACAAGGTCACGAATGTGGATTTCTTTGGCTTATATTGTATCATGAATGGAGCGACATCAATCTTGCGTGTATTTGCTGACTTCATTCACGAGGGGGAGAAAGTGTGGCCCCAATGCTAGGTTAGATCTAGGCCCTTATGTCACGCACATGGAAAATCATTTGCGTGTTTTTTATCGTTATCCGGAACATCATTCGACTAGTGGGCCAGATACAGGTGTGTTTGGATTATACAATGTTATCCTTTTATAAACATTGCAGCGGAAACAATCAAAATGACATCTCCTTTTATCATAAAAGCTTTTGCAAAATAATATATTGTTAATCAATTACAAAATGTATATTGTTGCATTACATCACAAAAGCATTATATAAATGGATGCCATCCAAAAGAGCTGAGTAGCCGCCCCGTGCCATCCTCAGCAACCCCACCTGCCAACTGGAAACATATAAAAAGTTAGCGTTGTTGAGTGAGTTCTAGTTTTATAAATAGAATACTTTACTTTCACTAAATCTGTTTCTTTACTATCACGCAATCATACATCATACGTACACATAGATAATATCATTATTATCTTCATCATTCATTATCTTTTACTTGTATCTAGATCCTGTCAAACTTTACCCTCTCATGGCACACAACCATGATTACTGAGGTCAGTGACAAGGATCCCGTTCGTACAGTGTTATTATATTTCGTCCGTTCATTACTTTCATTTGTTCGTTCTTTACTTTCATTCGTTCTGTACTAACTCTAGATCCTATCAGGCTTTTCCCCCATCGCGGTCCAAAACCGCCATTCCGAGCACAATGCTCCTTTACTAATTGGCACAAAGCTCGTGGCCCGAAGCCACCGTCCTAGGCACAAAGCCTGTTGGCGTAAAGCCCGTGGTCCGAAACCACCATTCCGGGCACGAAGCCTCATCTCTAATTGGCATAAAGCTTGGGGTCAAATGACAAGGATGTCATTTCGAGTCTGTTACGACAGCAGGGTCGCTCACCTCATACGTTTGCTTTCATTCATTATTAATGCATGTATTTATTCATCATGTCCCTCTTTCGTTAATTTTCACTTTACGTTACATAATACTTTAACGCATAAAGCCACGGGAAAGATATTCATACGTCATAATAAGGAACATCAATATACACAGTTGCATCATCATCATACAGGGCATCATCATACATACGTAACATACAACATGCATAAACATGCAACATCATCATGCCCAACATATCCTCTAAGACTTCAACAATCATCTTACTTAAATTTAAGGGGACTTTCTCGTCAAAACTTACATCTGCACTTTCCCCCGAAAGCCAGAGACTAAACTACACTTTCCCTCGGATACACCAGCCCTATTTGGGTGTATGGGCACCCTTCAGTCGCATGGCCTCTATGCGACTGAACATCATGTGAATGGACCCATGCGGATGGACACCAATACGGATGAACACCCAATCGTGCGAATAGACCCTCAATCGTGCGATTGAACGCTGTACGAGTGGACCTCATACGGTTGAACACTATGGCGAATGAGCACTTATGCGAATGGACCCTCATGCGGATGGACACTATGCGAATGATCACTTATGCGAATGGACCCTCATGCAGATGGACACTATGCGAATGAGCACTTATGCGAATGGACCCTCAATCGCATGACCCCCCATGCGACTGGCCCTCTAGTCGTGCGACTGAGCCTCAATCATGCGAATAAACTCCAATCGCACTCCATTCGGCCGCCTGGCCTTCAGTTGGTCGCGTAGCCCTAGATGATGCAGAATGAAATTCATCCCGAACTAAATTTGCCATTTTCGACCTCTAAGCTCATCCAAACCCCTCATAAGACCAAATCAACCATCCTAAACCTTAGGAATGCATACTACAACACCATTCAAGCACACACAAGCCCGACAACATACTCCAAACGCATCATACGCAAACACACCCAAATGGGTCAAACACACACACATACATAAACGGGTTTACTATGTGTTCCAGCCCTAAATCAGTTGAAAACAAGTAAAATAGGGGTCCTAGAACTCACACAAACTACACCAATAAAAAGATCTTTGTTTAGACCCGCTACACGACGATTTCCAAGCCCGAACCCACTCGAACCAAGCTTTCTTCTCTCCTTTCTTCCTTTTCTCTCTTCTTTCTCTCTTTTTGGTTGAAATGTGGGTGTGGGGAGAGGGTAAGGGCTGCCCTCTCCCTTCAAATATCCCCACTTACTCAACTTTCTCACGTTGGCGAGTTTGGTCCCCCGACTTTGGACTTTATTTCTTTTTCTTCCTTCGTCGGCTTTAAAGAAAATATCCGGGTGTTACATAAATATACCTTCAATACTACCCTGACCTCCTTCAGGTCTATCATCATCGTCGTTATCGTCTTCATCATCATCATCTTTCTTTTTTGGCTCATTAACCTTATCATCATCATCCTTTTCTCAACATCTTTCTCAACCTCAAACTACCTCGCATAACTACACTCTCTTTAATATCTCCTCAACTATCTCAGTCACCAACTTAAATGTTGTCTCCATTATACTTTCAATCATAATCTTTTTCTCCGTATAAATTTCTTCAATCTCATCCTCAGATGGATTAACCTAATAGAATGTTGAGATCTAACCAATTCAAATACCAACTTCAACTGCTCTTGAAGCTCCTTAATGAATATTATGAACAACTTAAATTAATTTAGTGTGTTTTGTTGATACCATGTGTTTATAATATTTCACTCGTCATCCTCCTATGATTCCACCATCAACCCGGGGGGGGGGGGGGGGGGGGGGGATTACGCCTTATGTAAGAATTTGAATGTTATCAACGACGTTCAAGTTTAAATTTTCGTATATAAAATATTAAAATTACTTTTATTAATGTCTCTTTCAACGCACATGTTCGTTACAACGATCATTTGAATCATTAATAGTAAAGAATTTGTGAATATAATATAACTTTTTACAAGTATTATTCTTTTGGGTTGACTAATATAAATCATGACTCGTAACCTTTAATATTCTAAAGAAGTGTGTGTTGGGTTTAGTAGTCATTCTGTGCTACAAGTAACAATTAACAAATGCATTGTTTTAATGATGTGTTAGATGAGTATTTGTATAAATCAAAATTCTCTTGTATGATACATGCAACAAGCATGGTGGTAATTTGCAAGACGTGTTAGGAGTTTCTTTTTGTTGATTACAAAGTTTTCTTCTATGTTTAAACAACTAACAAGTGTGATAGAATACGCTATGTTTCAATCTATGTGACTCTATATAGTAAATTGATGGTTTTGATGAGTTGGGTGATGAGTTTACATCAAAACGGGTGAAAGAAATTTATGTTTAGTCATATAACAAGTTGAATAAATCTTTTATTTATTTTAATTTAAGAGATGTTGATATAGTGCATTAAAATAATAATTTACTTTTCTATCATGAGTATTTAAATATATGTCATATGCTTTTAAAATATGCATTCATCTTTCACTTGTTCGTTTATTTTACTAACAATAATGTACAATTCAATTAAAATTTTTAAAAATTATTCTCTGAGTTTTGGTTCAAGGAAATGAACAATGAGCTTATATATGTTATCATAAATTTTATGTTTTATTTTTTTCTCACAGAAATTAAAATTTGTACTTACGTTGCATGATACATCCTATAAAACAAACTAAGGTACGTGAGAAAGTAGTGACCACACAAAATATGATATCTCGAATTTTAACAAATTCAATTCTTTTTTTAATTTTGAGCTTTTTATATCGTACAATTTTGGAGTTTTTCTTTTTTTCATAAGGAGTGTACTAAGTTTGAAAACATTTATGATTACTATTATCATGTCTAATTTATGACCACCTTTATCAAGCATAGGTAGCAGTGTTCTAGCCACATCTTATTTCTTATCTACGTCATCACGAATTTGTTGTCTCATTCTTCATGAATTGTAATTTACCAGGAACATCAGATATTTTTATTTTTATACTATCAAACATATGATACTGTCTTTACTAAATTCTTAACCTAAAATCTATCATATGAATTGTTAACGTTTAGGATTACATTATTGTAACATCCGGTTTCTAAATCCGGACTTGTAATTATATTATAGTTATGATTAATTAACTAAGTTGAGTTTGTTTGATTGTTCAAGTATTCAGTCGCATGACTTGCATCCGAATGAACTTCAGTCGCACTCCTTATGTGCGATTGAGGCTCAGTCGTACGAATGGTAGGAGCATGAGCTTCAGTCGCACGATTCAGTCGTGCGAATGGTTCAATCGTGCGATTGGAAGTAAGGCGGTGTAGAAGGTTAAAAACAGACTTCTGTCTGTATTATCTTCAATCTCTCATTCTCTTTACACCCAAAATACCCTGCTCTTGCCCATTTGACTAGGCAAAGCTCCGTCTTGGTAAGTTTTGAACATCACGGAGTAATCCGGAGATGCTATAAGCTGTGGGTATGATTGAATTTGATCTAATAACCTGTTTAAAACAGTAAATTAGTCTGGTTTCTTTCTGAATTTAAAATCCAGGAATTCAAATCCAAATTTTTGTGAAGTTTTGATGAAATAACGGTCCGAAACCATTGTAAACGATGTGTATAGGATCTGTTTTGAATATGGTATGATTTGGATGGTTAAAACTCAAATTTTGAGTAAGTTTGGATAAAAAACGTCAAGAACACAGCTGCTGATTCGTTTCAGGCGAATGGGCTCAATCGCATGACTCAATCGCATGAATGAGAGTCTAGTCGTGTGACTAAGTGCGAATGAAGGTTCAATCGTGCTATTGGAACCCAGTCGTCTGGTTAGAAGGCCGAATGAAGACGAGTGAACACTGGATACGAATGAGAACTCAATCATGCGAATGAACGGCTAGTCGTACGACTGAAGGTTCAGTCGCATGGTTCATTCGCATAGGTCCAGTCGCATGATTGCTCATTCGCATAAGTGTTCAATCGCATGAGGGCCCTGTTTGAGAATAAGTTTACTGAATCAGGGTTTATTGCTTTAGATATACCTTGATTAGAGGAAGGACTAGTTACCTTGTGTACATGGATTGTGTAGACTATAGTGAGGAAATTGATAAGGTGAGTTCTAAGCCCTTTTTAAATGTTTGGTTTTAACATTCGGGCTAGCACACATATAATGATAAATGAATTGAATGTTTTAGTACCAGAATTGTGATAGTAATGATGGATATGTTTCTATCAGTTTGTAAAGCTGTTAGAGGGAAATTGGGGGTAATAAATGATTACCTGAACATTGTTAATCATTACATGATGGTAATGATTGCAATGGGTCAGGTAGGGTGTAAAAGATAGTCATCTGAACATTGTTAATCATTACGTGATGGTAATGATTCCAATGGGTCGGATGGGGTGTGATGATTAATGAAAATATGCTAAAACTGGTGCTAAACGAAAGAATGTGTGGGTGTAAGTGAATGTGATAATATTGGCAATAAGTAAAAGAAATGTTTTTGAAATGGTAATGTGATGTAAATCTCAACAGGCCAGTTAGGGTAAGATGCCTGGGTGTGAAACTGTACAGTTTGATAGGAGTGATGACGATCGCTCAGCTTTGTGAACATCTTGTGGTGATGACCCTAGATGATTAATTGGCATCCTACTGGATGAGAGATAGTAACTGGTAGTTGCTAGATGTGGGCAACCGACATTACTGGGTATGGGAGACTGGTAGTTGCTAGATGTGGGCAACCGACGTCTCTGGGTATAGTAACTGGTAGTTGCTAGATGTGGGCAACCGACGTTACTGGGTATGGGAGACTGGTAGTTGCTAGATGTGGGCAACCGACGTCTTTGGGTATAGTAACTGGTAGTTGCTAGATGTGGGCAACCGACGTTACTTGGTATGGGAAACTGGTAGTTGCTAGATGTGGGCAACCGACGTTTCTGAATATGGGGACTGGTAGTTGCTAGATGTGGGCAACCGACATTCTGTGAAACAGGTCCTGTGGGACAAATAATGATGAAAGTTGAATTTATAATATTGCCAATATAATTAGAACTTTGGTATGTGTAAAGATATTGTTATTGTTTTAATGAAAATTAGAACTCACCAGTTTAACAGATGTTTTGAGTATGTTGTGTGTGCTAGGTAAGGAAGGATGCTCTAATAATAGAGGAAAGCAAGTATGAGCTGATGAGGACGCTATCCTGGGGCAACTGCTGGCATAGGATCTAGGGCTTGTTAATAATGTAAATATGGCGATGTATAATTAAATATAATCATATGTAAAATGTTCTACAAAAGTTGGGTTAATATATAATAGTGTATAAAGTATTCCGCTGTAAATAGAAAGCTCTGATTTGTGTTTAAAATATTAATCCAACTGCGTGACATGCCTCCGGTGCCCTGCCGGGTTTAGGGCGTCACAGGTTGGTATCAGAGCAGTAGTTAAAGGGATCTAGTGTCATAATAACTAGACTTTAACTAGAAAATAGATATGCCAGCAGGTATAGCTAGATAGAATAGTTTATTAAAACAAGAGAAGGTGATGGGACTATCATGAGAAGGAATAACGAGAATAGTAAAAGTAAAGTAAACAATTAATAGTACTTGGCCAACATTATTAATAATTTACTTTACTTATAGTATTCTGGTTATATACTTACATGTGAGTACCAAATAATCCTGATCTCGTTTTAATAGGTTATGGCTGATAGGGAAAATGAAAGAATGCAAGGTGGAACCTCAGAAAGAAATGTTGATGAGAGCACCGAGGTGCTTAGTATGACGAGGCAGCAATTCCATGATGCAATTGCTGAGGAGGTTCGTAAAGCCTTGAATACAGCTAGACCTGATGAAAGTAGGAATGTTGATAAAGCTGAGGGGTCTAGTGAGAGAAAAGGAGTTACGTATAGCCAGTTTAAAGAGTGTAATCCTCCATGATTTTCTGGGGCTATGGATGTGGTAGCCACTTATAAATGGCTTCGTGAAATGGAAGCCGTGATCAAGTTGAGTGAGTGTAGGAAGGATCAGAAGGTAAAGTTTGCAGCCCACTCGTTTGTAGGTGAGGCTCTGTATTGGTGGGATACGATTATCCAAACGTTTGGCGAGAAGGCTACTGACAAAATGTTGTGGCCTGAATTTAGAAAGTTAGTGTCGGACAAGTTTTGTCCGAAAGGCGAGATGGATCGAATAGAAATGAGTTTCCTGCAGTTTTAGGCGGGTAATATGTCTCATAGGGAATACACGTCTAAGTTTGAGGAGATGGCGCGGTTGGTGCCTCATTTGGTGGTTCCTGAAGAAAAGAAAATTTTGAGGTATACACAGGGATTGCCTCAGGAGGTTAGGAAGTTGGTTAGATCATCTGCTCCAAGTAGTTACCAGTTGACGGTAAACTTAGCTGCAGATATGTATCAAGAAATTTATGGTAGTAATGTTGCTCCTGATGGGGGTAAAAGGAGGCGAGAAGAACCTATAGTGCAAAGAAGATTTGAGAATCCAAGTTTTCAAAAGAAAAGTAGGTTTGGAAGGGGCCAATTTCCGAGGAATGCCAGAAATGAGCTGCCACGTTGCGGGAAATATGGTAGGCTACACCAGGGAGAATGTATGATTGGTAGCAGGACTTGTTTTAGATGTGGAAAGATGGGACATTATGCTAATGAATGTAGTGAAGGTCCTCGTAAATGTTATGAGTGTGGAGAAACGGGGCATATTCGAAGTGAATGTCCAAAGTTGGTAGTTAGAAAGCCTGAACCAGTTAGATCGATGAAAGGGTCAGGAGAAGGGTCGAGTGTGGCTAAGGGACGAGCATATTCTATGTCAGCTAGTGAGGCTAAAGCGTTGCCAGATGTAGTTTCAGGTACGTTTCTAGTGAATGGAATTCCAGCTAATGTGTTATTTGATTCTGGTGCACGTGGAAGTTTTGTATCTATTGATTTTTGCCCTATGCTTGCATGTGAAGTTTGACCGTTAGAGGTAGCTTTTGTAGTTAAAACTGCTAATGATAGATTTGTGATGATTAGTAGTATGATTGATGGTTGTTATATTGAATTAGACGGATATAGATTGCCTGTTAAACTATATCCTATGGTGTTAGGAGGATTTGATGTAGTTTTGGGTATGGATTGGTTGGCAAACCATGAAGCCCATATTGTATGTAATAAAAAGTTAATTCAATTAAGAGCACCAGATGGGAAAACGATTAATGTATATGGTGATAGAGAGGAGTCGACTGTGAAAATAATATCTATGATAAAAGCTGATAAGTTAATGAGTCGCGGGTGTGCATCTTATTTGATATATGTAATTGATTCGCAAAAGCCTGTGAGAAAGATAGAGGACATTCCTGTGGTTAGAGATTTTGTAGATGTGTTTCTAGAGGAATTACCGGGTATTCCTCCAGATCGTGAAGTTGAGTTTAGAATTGATTTGGTTCCGGGTGCTAAGCCAGTTGCTAAGCCACCTTATAGATTAGCTCTGTCGGAATTAAAGGAGTTAATGAAACAGACTGAAGACTTGCTGGAAAGAGGTTTTATTAGACCCAGTTCTTCCCCGTGGGGTGCTCCAGTATTATTTGTGAAGAAGAAAGATGGGAGTATGCGTATGTGTATTGATTACAGAGAATTAAACAAATTGACAATAAAGAATAAGTATCCACTCCCACGAATAGATGATTTGTTTGATCAGCTACAGGGAGCTAGTTGGTTTTCTAAGATAGACCTTCGTTCTGGATATCATCAGTTAAAAGTTAAGGAAGAAGATATACCTAAGACAGCGTTTTGCACCCGTTATGGTCATTATGAATTTCTGGTTATGTCTTTTGGGTTGACAAATGCCCCTGCTGCTTTATGGATTTGATGAATAGGGTGTGCAAGCCAATGTTAGATCGATCAGTAATTCTGTTTATTGATGATATACTGATCTATTCAAAGAATGAGGGAGATCACGCCTGCCATCTTCGTGAAGTATTGGAAAGATTGAGAAAAGAAAGGCTTTATGCAAAATTTTCTAAGTGTGAGTTTTGGTTGCGGGAGGTACAGTTTTTAGGGCATGTGATTAATGCAGAAGGTATTTTAGTAGACCCTACCAAGATTGAAACAGTAGTGAAATGGAGTCCTCCAAAGACGTCATCTGAGGTCCGCAGTTTCTTGGGTCTGGCTGGTTACTATAGAAGGTTTATTCAGGATTTTGCCAAAATCGCATCCCCGTTAACGAAACTGACGAGGAAGAATGAAGAATACGTTTGGGGACCAGAACAAGAAAATGCATTTCAAGAACTGAAGCAAAAGTTAACCCAATCACCAGTGCTGTCGTTGCCAGATGGAAATGAAGATTTGGTGATTTATTCAGATGCTTCGTATCAAGGTTTAGGCTGTGTTTTGATGCAGAGGGGACGAGTGATTGCTTATGTTTCCAGACAGTTAAAAGAACATGAAAAGAATTATCCGACACATGATCTAGAACTGGCAGCAGTGGTATTTGTCTTGAAGATATGGAGGCATTACTTATATGAGACGAAATGTACGATTTACACAGATCATAAGAGTTTGAAATATTTCTTTGATCAGAAGGAATGAACATGCGCCAGCGGAGATGGTTAGAGTTGGTGAAAGATTATGAATGTGAAATACTTTACCATCCTGGTAAAGCAAATGTGGTTGCTGACGCATTAAGCCGAAAGAATGAACACCCTCCAATTCGAGTTAAGTCATACAAGTTAGTGATAACCCCAGATTTTATGCATCAGTTACGAGAAGCTCAATTAGAAGCCTTGAGAGAAGAGAATGTGAAGCAGGAACGAATGAAGGGTCAAACGAAAGATCTAGAAGAAAATAGTTTTGGGGTTAAGACTAAATGTGGTCGTATGTGGGTTCCGATTAAGATAAGGGAATTAGTGTTAGATGAAGCTCATAAGTCCCGATATTCTATACATCCTGGTGCTACTAAGATGTATGAGGATTTGAAACAAGAATATTGGTGGCCCGGTATGAAGTTTAATGTGATACAGTATGTGAATAGGTGTTTGACATGTCTTCAGGTTAAAGCTGAGCATCAAAAACCATATGGTAAACTTCAACCTTTAGAGATCCCAAAATGGAAGTGGGAAGAGTTGACAATGGGTTTCATAACCAAGCTTCCGCGTACAGCTAAAGGTTATGATACCATTTGGGTCATAGTGGATAGACTGACACGTAGCGGGCATTTCTTACCAATCAAGGAAATGTATAACTCCGAGAAGTTAGCAGAATTATTTATTCGAGAAATTATTGCTCGTCATGGAGTACCGTTGTCTATTGTGTCAGATAGAGATACACGTTTTACTTTGAGGTTTTGGAGAAAGTTTCATGAAGATATGGGTACTCGTCTGTTACACAGCATGTCTTTCCACCCAGAAACTGATGGGTTGACTGAAAGGACTATCCAAACAGTTGAAGACATGTTACGAGCTTGTGTTATAGATTTCGGTTGTAGCTGGGATAGTTATCTGCCATTAGTTGAATTCTCCTATAATAATAGTTATCATTCTACAATTGGGAGAGCCCCTTATGAGATGTTATATGGCAGAAAGTGCAGGAGTCCGATATGCTGGGGAGAAGTTGGGCAGAAAGAGTTGGGCAGCTTAGAAATTGTACAGACTACGAATGAGAAATTGGATCAAATCAAAGCTCGGTTTAAAGCGGCTCAGGATCGACAGAAGTCTTATGAAGATAAAAGGCGAAGGCATATAGAGTTTGAAGTAGGAGATAGAGTTATGTTGAAGGTATCTCCTTGGAAGGGAATTATCAGATTCAGAAAGAGAGGAAAGTTAAGTCCTCGTTTTATAGGACCGTTTAGAATTTTAGAACGGATTGGAGAAGTGGCTTATAAACTAGAATTACCCGATCAGTTGCAAGGAATCCACCCAACCTTTCACGTGTCACAGTTGCGCAAGTGTTTGGCCGATGAGAATGCTTATGTACCTTTGGATGATATAGAAGTGGATGATAAGTTAAACTATGTTGAGAAACCTACTGTTATAGTAGACAGAAAGGTGAAAAGGCTGAGGAATAAAACTATTGATTTAGTTAAAGTGCAGTGGTCGAATAGAAAGGGATCTGATTTCACTTGGGAATCAGAAGATGAGATGAAGAGAGATTATCCCCAGTTGTTTGAATAGTTGGTTTCGGGGACGAAACCTATTTAAAGGGGGGAGAGTTGTAACATCCGGTTTCTAAATCCGGACTTGTAATTATATTATAGTTATGATTAATTAACTAAGTTGAGTTTGTTTGATTGTTCAAGTATTCAGTCGCATGACTTGCATCCGAATGAACTTCAGTCGTACTCCTTATGTGCGATTGAGGCTCAGTCGTACGAATGGTAGGAGCATGAGCTTCAGTCGCATGATTCAGTCGTGCGAATGGTTCAATCGTGCGATTGGAAGTAAGGCGGTGTAGAAGGTTAAAAATAGACTTTTGTCTGTATTATCTTCAATCTCTCATTCTCTTTACACCCAAAATACCTGCTCTTGCCCATTTGACTAGGCAAAGCTCCGTCTTGGTAAGTTTTGAACATCACGGAGTAATCCGGAGATGCTATAAGCTGTGGGTATGATTGAATTTGATCCAATAACCTGTTTAAAACAGTAAATTGGTCTGGTTCTTTCTGAATTTAAAATCCAGGAATTCAAATCCAAATTTTGTGAAGTTTTGATGAAATAATGGTCCGAAACCATTGTAAACGATGTGTATAGGATCTGTTTTGAATATGGTATGATTTGGATGGTTAAAACTCAAATTTTGAGTAAGTTTGGATAAAAAACGTCAAGAACACAGCTGCTGATTCGTTTCAGGCGAATGGGCTCAATCGCATGACTCAATCGCATGAATGAGAGTCTAGTCGTGTGACTAAGTGCGAATGAAGGTTCAATCGTGCTATTGGAACCCAGTCGTCTGGTTAGAAGGCCGAATGAAGACGAGTGAACACTGGATACGAATGAGAACTCAATCATGCGAATGAACGGCTAGTCGTACGACTGAAGGTTCAGTCGCATGGTTCATTCGCATAGGTCCAGTCGCATGATTGCTCATTCGCATAAGTGTTCAATCGCATGAGGGCCCTGTTTGAGAATAAGTTTACTGAATCAGGGTTTATTGCTTTAGATATACCTTGATTAGAGGAAGGACTAGTTACCTTGTGTACGTGGATTGTGTAGACTGTGGTGAGGAAATTGATAAGATGAGTTCTAAGCCCTTTTAAATGTTTGGTTTTAACATTCGGGCTAGCACACATATAATGATAAATGAATTGAATGTTTTAGTACCAGAATTGTGATAGTAATGATGGATATGTTTCTATCAGTTTGTAAAACTGTTAGAGGGAAAGTGGGGGTAATAAATGATTACCTGAACATTGTTAATCACTACATGATGGTAATGATTGCAATGGGTCAGCTAGGGTGTAAAAGATAGTCATCTGAACATTGTTAATCATTACGTGATGGTAATGATTCCAATGGGTCGGATGGGGTGTGATGATTAATGAAAATATGCTAAAACTGGTGCTAAAAGAAAGAATGTGTGGGGTGTAAGTGAATGTGATAATATTGGCAATAAGTAAAAGAAATGTTTTTGAAATGGTAATGTGATGTAAATCTCAACAGGTCAGTTAGGGTAAGATGCCTGGGTGTGAAACTATACAGTTTGATAGGAGTGATAACGATCGCTCAGCTTTGTGAACATCTTGTGGTGACGACCCTAGATGATTAATTGGCATCCTACTGGATGAGAGATAGTAACTGGTAGTTGCTAGATGTGGGCAACCGACGTTACTGGGTATGGGAGACTGGTAGTTGCTAGATGTGGGCAACCAACGTCTCTGGGTATAGTAACTGGTAGTTGCTAGATGTGGGCAACCGACGTTACTGGGTATGGGAGACTGGTAGTTGCTAGATGTGGGCAACCGACGTCTCTGGGTATAGTAACTGATAGTTGCTAGATGTGGGCAACCGACGTTACTTGGTATGGGAAACTGGTAGTTGCTAGATGTGGGCAACCGATGTTTCTGAATATGAGGAACTGGTAGTTGCTAGATGTGGGCAACTGACGTTCTGTGAAACAGGTCCAGTGGGACAAAATAATGATGAAAGTTGAATTTATAATATTATCAATATAATTATAACTTTTGTATGTGTAAAGATATTGTTATTGTTTTAATGAAAATTAGAACTCACCAGTTTATCTGATGTTTTTAGTATGTTGTGTGTGCTAGGTAAGGAAGGATCCTCTAATAATGGAGGAAAGCAAGTATGAGCTGATGAGGACGCTATCCTGGAGCAACTGCTGGCATAGGATCTAGGGCTTGTTAATAATGTAAATAGGGCGATGTATAATTAAATATAATCATATGTAAAATGTTCTACAAAAGTTGGATTAATATATAATAGTGTATAAAGTCTTACGCTGTAAATAGAAAGCTCTGATTTGTGTTTAAAATATTAATCCAACTGCGTGACATGCCTCCGGTGCCCTGCCGTTTAGGGCGTCACAATTATGAACACCAGTTGTTTGCTCTTTTCGAAAAACGTTTTTGTATGGATTATCTTTCAATTTTCTTCTTCCTTGGTGTTTTGTTGCACTAATTTCGTGCCCGTGTATTGTTCAACTAAAATTACCAAGTTCGACAAAGATGGTATTCATTCGGCGTAAAAGAGTTAGAATATGAGAAAACAAAATTGTTGTTGCATATATCAAAGGAAAACCACTAAACTTAATCTAGTGTATAGTCATATACACAACATAACGAAAGGTAAGTACTCTCGATTGGAAGGCGCAACTTCCAATGCGAAAAGTATACATTGAATGTTGGAACTCACTTTACCTTCATGGTACACGAAAGCATCGAGCATGTCACGCTTACTCGGCAAACCTTAAGATTCACACGTTGAGGTGAGATTCACATTGATAGGTAAGGTAGTTCTTCAAGCAAATCATCCTCTCTTAAAGCCTTCTTAAGTGTTGTCCAGGTTAATTGTCTCGTGTTGATAGGTAAGGTAGTTCTTCAAGCAACACATCCTCTCTTAAAGACTTCTCAAGCGTTCTTTAGATAATTGTTAGATACTGGACTATACCTTCGTGGATATATCGTCTATCTTTTTCACATCTCATTTCATAACCAGCACATCGTTTTCCATTCCAACATTGACGAGTACAAAGCTTTTGCCAACACCACTTCAAAAGCTTAGAATCCACACAACTTCAATTCTAACATTTCACATCGCAAGCACAAACCTATTTTTCTAGTTAATTCTGTTTTTCATGTGCGTACAAAGCAAACAAAAGTCAAATATCATTTTGTTGGAAGCCGCTTTCAAGGATACTTAAGAATAATTCATATTGACAAATGATCAAATATGGATGCTTTCGGTCGGTTTCTCTACTAGCTATCCAAGGTGCCCATTGCCTCTATCCTCGATTTGTGAGTACTTAGTATAGAGATGTACATAACGTTGTTAACATAATGCTAAATATACGTCATATTATTTTATATTACATAATCTCTTTCAACTATATTATACTTATCGACAAGACAATTCTTTAGATGTTTAAAATAAAAATCACATAAGTTACACTAATATGGTATATCTTTACAACAATTTTTACACACCTAATTCTAAGTAAGAACACTCACAGTGGAATTTTTGTATTTATCTTTATAATTTAATTAAAAATTATATTATTTTTAAATATTATTCTGTCTCGTAAAATATACCTATATCTCGTGCTTTATTTATCGATATTTAATTAAAAACATATTATTTTAATTAATTGTTACCATTATTTTCTTCCTTTTACACATAAAAGAATTATAACGGAGAAATTCAATTCAAGTAAAAATACACATATGCAATTCTTATAATATACGTAGAAGTAAAATACAAACAATAGAATGAATTAGTATTTTCATATTATTCTTATATATTAAAGATCATTTAGACTCATATTATGTTTATAAGAATACAAAAACGATATCAGTAGTTAGACAATCCGACAGCTCGTAGTTACCACAATTATTAAAAGGGGTAACTTTGTAAAATAGTAATTAACTTTCAAAAGTGTTCCAATTAGATAACTCAAATTTTAAAAGTGTTCTAATTAGGTCACTCAGTTTTTATATTTTATATAAATTAAAAGACTTAACGTGTTTTTTAGCATGTTATATTTTTTGTTTCAATTAGAAAATATTTTTTTCTATCTTTTGATGCTGATATGGAACGTTGACATAAATTTTAGGTATTTTTTAATTTTTTTCATAATTAACATGTATTTTTTATTTTTAATATATAATTTTATATATTGCAAATTCTAACCACCACGTCTTCTCCACCGTTACTTACTTGACATAAGAAAATTTAATGATGACTCGATTTGATTATTTGATGGTCCAATTTAAGAAAAATATGCATGAGTGATTAAATTAGAATATTTTTAAAACTTAATTATTATTTTGTATCTTCCCTTATTAAAAACCCGAACTTATTAAAAACCCGAACTTATTAAAAACCCGAACTTATTAAAAACCCGAACTTATTAAAAACCCGAACTTATTAAAAACCCGAACTTATTAAAAACCCGAACTTATTAAAAACCCGAACTTATTAAAAACCCGAACTTGCAGGCGGCCGATGTTATGCCGGATCCATGTCTCTCACCGAAGCATAAAGATTCCACTGTTGTCTGTTTCAAAAATAAATAAATAAATTGGTTGTCTGTTTGTTCGATGCAACTTATAAAACAAAATAAACACTTGACGTTTTTTTTGCAATATCCCCTCACTCTCTCTCTAACCATGGTTGCCAGTTTAACAACCCTTCAATTTCCTTCCTCATATCTCCAAACCCACAACAGATTCAACCTCAAATCCCCTTCAATCCCTAAATCATTTGGTGTTGGTGGGTGAACTTTCATTGTTTGATTGATGTTATTGTTTGTTAAGTTGATTCTGCAACATGGGTCTTCTTTCTTTGTTGAATTGAATTTGAATTTGCTGTTGGAAGATTGTTATTTGTTTAATTTGGGTTTTTTTTTTGTGGGTTTTCCTGTAGGGGTTTCACGGACCTGTGGGATTAAATGCTCGTATTCAAATGGGAGAAAGCCTAATTCAGGTGAAGAAAACAATGGTAAGAGCTTGGAGAAGCTACGGGAGGAGCAGAGGCGGAAGGAGCTTTCGGCTCGAATCGCTTCGGGTGAATTCACGGTTGAAAAGCCCAGGTGTGTCAAATTGTTATGATTTCAAGTTGTGATAATATGGTTGGAGAATGATTATGAATTTATGATCTTGTTTTGTATGATTAGCTTGGATTAATGACCTTAAAGTTAGCTAACTTTACTATATGATTAGTGAAAAGATGATAAAGTTATCTCAATATCCAAACAGCCCCTAAATTTATGGTTGAAATTAAACAATTTGCTTCTGGTTATCCTAAAATAAAGGAATGATTGGAGAAAAAACCTTGAAATTGTTTATAAAAAAAATAGAAATGGAGACAATTATGGAAGATGTTGTATTGTTGTGTGAGCTTTGTTCCAGAAATTAATGAGATTTATGTGCTTTGTATTTCATAAACGTGTTTCATGGAAATGTTTGACTATTAGTCATGTATGCAAATTGTGCTTAATTTAATGTGTGGTCTTGTTGTTTCATGGGAAATCAGTTTAGGATCGTTGTTGGTGAGCAGTTTGGCAAGATTAGGTGTGCCATCAGAATTTCTCGAACCTTTATCAAATTTGATAAATTCTGGTGAAAACTATCCAAAGATTCCTGAAGCAAAAGGAGCAATTAGTGCCATTCGAAGTGAGGCGTTTTTTATCCCCTTGTATGAGCTTTATCTTACTTACGGTGGAATTTTCAGGTTGACTTTTGGTCCCAAGGTTTGACTCTTTCCATTTTCTTGCGCCTTTCATCAATGTAGTAAAAGATAGAGGTGACAATTTCGACCCAGTTACTTATGGATTGGTTTGGATTCTATTTTATCTTAAACATTTGAAATCAAAAAAGTCAGCAAAAATTCAAAAAAGGTCAAACGCGGGTGGGGTGGGGTGAGGAGGATGGGATAGATTGAAAGTCACTCGCGGCATACAACCTCCTATATCAGGTTATCTAAAAAATTATATTATTATTTTTATTGCATTTTTATTAAATTAACAAAAATGTGTTTTAACCGGTACTCCGGTAGCAAGGAGACCCATGTTGACCCATTATCCAACACTCCCATTTTGCCACCTCTAGTGAAAGATGTGCACAAGCTGATTAAATTGTCTTCTATTGCAGTCTTTCCTGATAGTTTCTGATCCCAACATTGCCAAACACATATTGAAAGACAATTCAAAAGCGTATTCAAAAGTAAGCATTTTATGTTTCGCTTTTTTTTTCTTTATTGGTTTTTGGTATATGTTTACCCACTATATCTTGTTGATAAAAAGGAAAAATAAAGGTTTTATAATATTATGTATTGAGACTTGATGATTGATGTTTAGGGTATATTAGCTGAAATTCTAGAATTTGTAATGGGGACCGGACTAATTCCAGCTGATGGGGAGGTTTGGCGAGTTAGACGACGGGTTATAGTCCCAGCACTTCATCTTAAGGTATTACAATCTCATAGTTTTTTAATCATTATTTATTATCTGATTATCGTTGGCCAATTGGATGAGATATGGGATTAGTTTAGTAACAGGTCAAAACGACTTCATGTCAAGCAGGTAAAATTATTGGCAGGGTCAAAATGATCTGGTTGGGTTTGGTTGATTTGCTAACATTTCTTTGTCCTCTTCTTTTTAATTTTCATAAAAAAGTAATACCTTAGATATGATTAAAAAATAATAACATTATAATAACTGGCCAATTCTTTTTTTTTTTTTAATAAATCAATTTAGAAGGTTGCAAATACTTGGTTATGTCATACGTGTCTTTTACCCGTTTACTTATAATTCGGTCAATTCATGTTGTATTTTATCTCTACAAGTCAACTGGTAATTTTTTTAACTTAACTGTAAAGAAATAGATGTTGTTTACTTCAAGTGAACTTTAAGTGCAGTATGTAGCAGCAATGATTGGATTGTTTGGAGAAGCAACCGATCGCCTATGCAAAAAACTTGATGATGCTGCATACAATGGTGAAGATGTGGAATTGGAATCACTTTTCTCTCGTTTGACACTAGACATTATTGGAAAATCAGTTTTTAATTATGATTTTGATTCATTGACAAAGGATAATGGAATTGTGGAGGTATGTTAAAGTTCCACTTTGGTTAATATGACTGATATTTCCTAAAAACTTTTTCCTTCTTTTGCTCATGTTTTATGATCGATCATCTTAGACCAGGCAGTATATACTGTTTTGCGAGAAGCAGAGGATCGAAGCGTCTCACCTATTCCAACTTGGGAGATTCCAATATGGAAGGATATCTCACCCAGGCAAAAGAAGGTCAATGAAGCTCTTAAACTAATCAACACAACTTGGATGATCTAATTGCAATTTGCAAGGTAAAGCTAAAAATATCTTTATTATATAGGCAGGATATTTGGTGGGTAGGGCAAATTGTTGAATGGGTCAGATTGGGTTGGGTTGGGTTGACCCACCAAAAATTTTCTTGTAATTCTTTTCAAAGGCATAATTAACTAATATATTTAGAAACATATTATTTAGAATAATTATCATATTTTTTGAGAGAAGCCATTTTACGAGGTCATAGACACTTCACTAAGCTTGGAACACTGTTGAATTGTTTGACATGTTTTCTTTTCACCTAATTATTTAATTGACTCTTGATAAGTTAAATAGAAACCATGTTGACCCATTTTTACATAAGTGGTTTCAAATTCTCTGCAAATACAAAGGTAAAAGAGACATGCTAGTTTATTGACCCTTAGTAGGTAAAATATAACCCAAGGTGACCTATTTTTGTCTTCACAGGAAGGTAAAAGAAAGATACTAGTTTATTGATGAAATCTACATTATGCCTTGTAATAATGTTGAAATAGCAAATCTTGTGGATCCATGCCAAAAATGTTAGGTTTTTGTAATGATCGACAACATACAAGCAAATTTAATAGGGCACAACAAAAAGTAAAGTGTTGCAAATTTAATGGGATTTGGGGATTTTTAAGAACTCAATTTGACTTGTGTTAAGGTTTACACTAGTACTTTGAAAACTGTTCATTTTGATTTTAGTTAAGATCTTACAAATTTATTCATTATCTTAAATAATGCCATCTATCCGCAGAGGATGGTTGAGGAAGAAGACGTAGAGTTCAATGAGGAATACTTGAACGAAAGCGATCCAAGTATTCTCCATTTTCTATTGGCATCAGGAGACAATGTATGAGCGTATTGTTTTTCTCATCCCTACAACTTCCAAAATGGGTGGGTTTGGTACATTTAATTTTTGGTAAGGGTTATAACGGGTCATGTCAGATTGACAATACTTTTTCAATCATTTTTTTATAAACAATTTGTGTTAAATATGATTTAACAAATATTGCAGTAGTAATGTAAAGTTTTTAGTGAAACACTTTAGTATGTTGTATGATTTAAAAGGACAATTTAGGAAACTTTCAACCGTTTGACTTTCTTTCTTCATCGCTATATTATTATAAATCATACCCTTTTACCCGTATGGATGACACATAACCCAGATCAACCATGTATTTATGAGGTGTAGGTGTCGAGCAAGCAACTGAGGGATGATCTGATGACGATGCTTATTGCAGGACATGAGACAACTGCTGCAGTATTGACATGGACATTTTATCTTCTTTCCAAGGTACCTCACTGCTGCAGTTTAGAGGAAGTTTGATAAGGAAAAAAAAACATTTTTTTCAATGAAGTTTATTAATCTGCTTAGTTTAAAATTCAAATTAAGAAAGCGATTCTTTTGGCAATCTTTAAAACATTAAGGTTAATCTAGGAACATCTAGCATGTGCTAATATTAAAAATCTGGAAGTAAGGCTCCTTTTTTGTGGACGAATGGAAATGTATTAATGGTTTTTATTGAATAAAAGATGAACCGAAGGCTCCCTTGACATGTTAACCTCTAACAGTCCTACGTATAACTTCAACTCTCTCATATTTTATAATATTCGTCATGTCCGTACTCCGTATGTACACATCCCTTCCATTCACAAATTCAATTTTACACCAAAATTGATAAGACCCAACAATTTTAGTCATTGGATTAAAGAGCATTGCATTTAAATCATCTTTTAAGTTAAAGTAAATTGAATTCTGTACTAACAGCCATAGGTAATATAAGTAATGTAATTGTAAATGTTTAAGAAGTGAAAACAATGCTATCTTATGCGTGGGACTGAACAAGTAGTTTTTTGTTCTTTCTTTGAAGAAATCAAGAAACTTATTTTGCATGTCTTCTAGTTTACACCTTTGTGTTTTATTCAATAAGCCCAAAGAGTACATTTTATGCTCTTGCTGACATTAATAAAAATATGGTTCTTTGATTATGTTACAGGAACCTGATATAATGTCCAAGCTTCAAAACGAGGTTAGTTAAAAACTAAGTTGGGGTACACTCCCTCCATTTATAGGTGGCAAAATGGGGTGGATAAGGGGTCAAAATGGGTTGTCATATGGGTCGAGATTGCCTGAAACACCTTTTCTCCCCAGCTAATAATATGTTGTAATAAATAATTAATTGGTAATGAACATAACTTTTTATCAAAAAATTGATTTAAGAGGTTGTATGCATCGAAAATACACTTTCGTGACGTTTAATCTATCTGACCTACTTCCTATTCAGTTCTTTTATATTAGACCCGTTATAGGTTTAGCATAACTTCAATCAACTCATTCATTAATAAATGGCCCCTCTACATGAAATATACAATCAACCAATTGCTGAACACAATATATGCAATATTAAATATTCTAAATTGATATGCTTGTTAGGTTGATGCGGTTCTAGGTGATAGGTTTCCAACCATGGAAGACATGAAGAAACTTAAATATACAACCCGTGTGATTAACGAGGTGAGAAAAAATAGTTATTATTCTTGGGGCCTGAATCAATGTTATATATCCCCTTATATTTAATTGTATATATTGCAGTCCTTGAGGCTCTACCCGCAACCACCTGTTTTAATACGTCGTTCCATTGAAGATGACGTCCTTGACAAGTATCCGATAAAAAGGTCAAAGTTTTGGGATATTTGATATTTAACTCAGGTTGATAAGTCTTTGTAGGATTGAAACTAATTGAAAGACATTATACATAAAATGACCAAATATGACATTTTGCAAAGTAGGTGGTAATTTTATTTCACCATGGATATTCAGTTTGTTTGCAGCTAGTATGAAACTGATAACTGAAATCTATTATTGAAGATTCTATTTATTTATTGTTAGGGGTGAAGACTTGTTCATTTCTGTTTGGAATCTTCATCGCTCTCCTACTCATTGGGTAGATGCAGATAAATTTAATCCCGAGAGATGGCCCTTAGATGGACCAAATCCAAATGAGTCCAACCAAAACTTCAGGTACTATACTTTTTTCTTCATATATAAATGAATAATGTTTTCTTGAATTTCCAAATGAGAATAATTGTAGTGGGTCAACCTAACTGGAACAAGCTGTTATGACACATCATCCAAGGTGGCTCATCTTGTCATCTCTAATTGGATGCATACGATGTAGTTATATGAATTTACAAGTTTAAGACTTTAAGTAATATGTTGAGGCCCTATCTATCACTTCATTTGATGCTTAATGTCTGTTAAGTGTAATCATGAGATGCCATGAACTGTTTCAGTTACTTGCCGTTTGGTGGTGGGCCAAGGAAATGTGTTGGTGACATGTTTGCTTCATTTGAGGTAATCATTTGCAAACGATACTGATTCTAATACGCTTTCTATGTTCCATGACATAATTATGTATTACTAAACACAGGCAATAGTTGCAGTCTCGATGCTCGTTCGTAGATTTAACTTTCAAATGGCATTGGGAGCACCACCAGTAAGTCAATTTTCCTATGTTTTATTACATCTTATTGCATCCCTGTTAATTGGAATGATATTAGATCAGGTATGAGATACTTTTGTTAATCCCACCCATACCTGATTATGAAACATGTCCCATACCTTGTCCCATGCCTGTTAGGTAACTGTTTCTTATTACCCGTCCGGTTGATGTCTCTATGGGTATTGGATGTGCTAGTTTATGATCATGTGTGGTAAAAATAACTGATTTCGATTTCCAGTACATCTGATCTTAAACCTACCTCAAAACCAACTTGAAATATACTAATTTAATAATTTCAATTTTTTATCTACTTCAAAATACCATTTTTTATATTCGGTTTTGATTCGGGTAAACTTCAGGTAATCAGGCAGGTCACCTCAAAATAAAAATGGATATAGAGCATATATAATTGCATATACTAAAAATAGAAAAATATGTCTATAACTAATGAAGGTTGAACGTCTCATTCTGTTCACAGGACTAGTTCCATGTTTAAACTGCTGTCTAGACAGCTAAACTGCCAAACTGCCAAAACCAAACAGTACAAATCTCAAAGTGGTCCAACCGGCCAGCTTGTTTCGGTTTTGGTAGTTTGGTCAGAATTTCTGACAGTTTACAAACACTTCAAAATTTCGAATATAAATTTGAGACCTTACTAAAGCATGAAACTGTTATATTTTATATTTTTTCAGGTGAATATGACCACAGGAGCCACGATTCACACAACCGAAGGTTTGCACATGACAGTAACACGAAGAATGAAGCCTCCAATCGTGCCTACCCTAGAAACACAAAATCTGGGAAACATGGAATCCTCTGCCAACATTCCGAAAGCTGATCCTGTGGTTTCTTAAAAAGATGATGTTCCTTCAGGTCTCATTCTTTTTCACTACACTATATGCTACAAAATAGGAAGAACAACAAAAAAAAAAAAGATCATTCTAGTTTCATAGTGCCACGAGAACGAAGCGCAATGAGTACATATCGCAGCAGAAACGCTTACGGGATGATGTGGATGTTGATTTCATAGTTTATATATGTAACATGATATCTATAATCATTTGGCACTCAGTGTGCTACTTACATCCTCATTGACATGGTGTCATAGCTTTACAAATTTACAGGGTTATATAATCATGACTCATGGTTTTGGCTCTTAGTTTGTACCATGGGTGTAGTTTAAAATTTTATTCATCAAAATAGTATAGTGGATAAAATATTTACCAAAATAGTGTAGTTTTGAATTTTTTTTGTTTCTCACTCCTATTATTTTTAGTTACTTGTTTAAATGTTATTTAATACTTATAGGATAATATCTTAAAATTTTTAAAAAAATGTTTTTTAATTAAATTAATCTTTTCTTATAGTTTTCCAGAATTACTTTTTGAGTTTTTTTTCTAAAACTATAAAATGTTTTCTAAAATGTTTGATTATTGTATTAATATTGAAACGTCTTTATTTCATTCAACAATTTTAATCGAGTTGTAATTTTTTTTTAGTTATGTTTGTTTCTATTATAATCTTTTTTTAGAAATTTTCTTTTCTCATTCCTGTACCATATTTTTTCTTGAATATTTCTTTTTTCATTCGTGTAACATTTTGTTTACTATGAAAAGCCTTTAATTTTTTCCCGTTACAGAATATAACACCTCCATTGTATAAATGCTTCAAAATGTATACCGTGATTTACTATTATCACTATGAAATTATTGCCAGCACTATAGCGTAGCTTAACTTTTTGCTGTATACCGTGATTTACTATTATCACTATGAAATTATTGCCAGCTCGCGTAGCTTAACTTTTTGCTTGTAATTTTTTCATAGTGATTGTTGTAAATCACGGTATATAATTGAATAGTTTTTACAATGAGGAACTTCTAATTTGTAACAGAGAAAAATAAGACTTTTCATACTAAAAATGTTACACGAATGAAAAAAATAATTCTAGAAAAAGAAATGTTACACGAATAAAAAAGAAAATTTTTGTAAAAAATTACAATAAAAACGGTAAAAAAAACAAGTGAAACTAAGATTAAAAAAATATTACATCTCGTTTCAAAATGTTAATGAAATAAAAGACATTTCTATATTAATACAATAAGCAAACATTTTAAAAAACGTTATTTTAGCTTTAGAAAAAAAAACTCAAAAAGAATTTCTGGAAAACTATTAAAAAAATTTAATTTGAATAAATAGTTTTCAAATTTAAAGGTATTGTCTTATAAATATTAAATAACATTTAAATAAGTAACCAATAACAATAGGAGTTAGAAACAAAAAAAAAATTAAAACTATTCTATGTTTATAAATATTGTACCAACTACTCCATTTTGATAAATAAAATTTTCAACTACACTTTTTGAGAAAAAACTCTAATTCTTAAGCTAAAGCTCAATTTATTTGTTATTTATTAATTATTTATACACATATATTATTAATATATTTATAGTTTCATATATGTAACATAAATATATTATTATATAATACCTTTTTAACATTTAAAAAACAAAAAAAATATATAATTTATTATGATAATCCTAAAATCCGACCTGTTTTGAAATTTAAATTTTATAATGAAACCCCAGGATGTATATCATATAGAACACAAGCTTATATCGGACTACAAATAGTTAGGTTCAATAAAAAAGATAACCGAACAAACTAGGTTAATAAAAGTCCAAAACGAAATTACAATGCCTAATAAAGCCCATTAATGAAGACAACCCCATTTGAACCCCAACGCGATTACCCTAAAACTCGAGACATTTGGAATACCCTTAAAATGGTAAAACGCGTTAGAACGAGACCTTAACACTTGTTAACTTACTCAACAATTCAACGAGTAAGCCTAATGAAATAAGTATTTAGTAAAATATATATGTTGGATTATTTGAAAATGATACTTACCAAAACCTAAGTGCCAAGTTTCATGATGATTACCTAAACCGACACGGTGAAGATATGCTAAAGATATGATCAAAACAAAGAAAATTGACCAAAGTTAAAATTGGTCAAACTTGGTCAACTGTGGTCAAAGTCAACAGTCAACATCAGCGGTCATCCCGAATGACGTCAGCACCCGACAGTCACGCATCAGCAATAAAGAATTTATCAGACTTAGAACTATATTTGTGTAATCATTTTGTACTTAATTGTAATTTTTCTTATTATGTAAATAGTATAAATATACTAAGTGTAGTCATTTATACTAGAAGCTAACATTTAGAACAATCAAGAGTATTCACTAGAGAGTGAAATCAAGGTTGAGTGTGTGTGAGAGAAAGTGTGCTCTTGTGAATCCCTTGTAATTCTCTTGATATCATACATATGAATGAATGAAATTGATATGATATATGATCTTGAAATTGTTCATCATTCATTCATCATCATATATGTTCATCTTGCATATAGATCTTCAAATGAAATCATCAACAGGTTTGTGAGATTCCGCATCACAAATTCGATAAACGACAACAATACGATTGCAATATTCGATCCATCAACAGTATCGATTTTCACAGTTGGTATCAAAGCCTTAGCTCCTTGTTCTTCAAATTTTTCTCAAAAATTTGAACCACAAGTTTGATCTGCAAATTATTATTGTTTTTTATGAAATCAAGCTACCATTAGCTTAGATTTGCTATTTCGTGAAGATCTGCAAGTTTTCACATCAATTGAAGTTTATTTGAGCCATCAATTTGAAGATTTAAGCAAACTTATTCTTCAAGTCTTCAAATGCTCATGAATATGAAATTTTGATTTTGTTATTGTTTAATTAAATTTAGCTTCTAATAGCTTTAGTTTGTGATAACTAACACATCGGCAAAGTTCATATCAATTGAACATCCACAACTCTTGAATTTGAAGATTTTTGAAAATTTTGTGTTCTTGAGAAAAGTTCACTTTCTTAAGGAAAAATCATCAAAAATCACGAATCTGATGTTATTTAGCTAAAATTAATAGTGGTTTAGCTTAGAAACATCAAATCTAAGGTTCGTTTATCATTCACTATATCCAAATCATACATTTTGAATATTGATTCTTAGATCTGAGGTTTTGTTTTTCATTGTGTTCTTCATGGGTTCATCATCTAAATCCGAGTTTAGGTGATGATTATATGAAATTGATTGTTTTTCTAGCTTAGAATCACTTATCTACAGCTATTATAACCTTTGATTTTACCCAATTCTATCAGAAACTTAAGAATCAAAAGTTTATTCATTCAAGAACATAAAGTTTGACTTTTTCAGAGTCAAACTATTTTGAAATCTGAAAATCAGCCTAATCTATGATTTGATTTAGATTTTATTACATTTTTCATCATATAATCATTCAAAATCATTAACAAACATACATACAACAAGTTATGAATGTGAAAGTGAAATTTCATTCATAATCGAAGTTTATAAAATCTTACAAATTACACTTTTTTTGGTATTCAAATGTTCACAACTGATGAACAAATAGTTCACAGCTGATGAAGAAAACCCATCCACAGCTGATGTGTTAAAACCCACAACAGACGAACACCATAATTCATCAATTTTGTCAAAATTCTCACAGTTGATGAAGAAACTCATTCACAGCTGATTCAGTAATCACTCACAGCTGACAAACAACATCATTCCACAGCTTATAACCAAAATCAAACATTGTCACACCAACTTATTCCATAGCGGACGTGTTGGCAAAATTCTGTCCACACTCATTCGAACCCACAGTAGACAAAGAAACAAATACATTGATTCACACACAAACATAACATCCACAGTGGATGCTTAGGAAGTCCACAGCGAACATTAACCAAAATCACAGCGGACTCAAATCAGTCCACAACGGACGACGGGACGAGTTGAAACCTCAGCAAACAACCACATAAAATAACCCACAGCGAACTTTAACCATACATTCTAATCCACAGTGGACGAGTTCAGCACAACCAAATCAGTTCACAGCGGACGACCCAAATCATATTCCACAGCGGACGTTAACTTGTTCATAGCGGAGGATTCATCAACCACATTTGTCCACAACAGACAAGTAAAGACCAAAACATAGTGCGTGTAGTTGTAGCCACAGCGGACGAACAAGAGAAAAGGAGTGTGAAACAACCTCACCATCGATGTCAACCTCAATCAACCAAAATTACACAATTGACCTTCAAATTGAGACCAACCCATCACTAATTTTCGATTTGTTGGTTCAATTCAAACATTCAACATTCAAACACTTCCGACACTAATCGAAGTTTCCTTCCTCATTGGCGATAACAACAAATCAATCGCAACCCCACCACCGATAACCCCACAACACCACCTCTGGTCACCACCGATCCAGCCTTAACTCCTCATCGGAAGCGTCGCCAGAGGAACAACAGTTCACCGGAGAGATCGATTGTGAGAACACAAAGAGCATCGGGAGAGATTGAGAGAAATTGAAGTTTAATTTTGACTCCATGTGGTTTATGTTGACCGACATTTACAGCATATGTATATAATTTGGGATTTTCAATTTTGACCTTTATTCTAATTCTGACCATCAAAATATAAATATTTTTTTTTAATATTTATATTATTTCTTAAAACAAACAAATCTCAATTGACAAATTTTAAAAAAAGTTTGTGCTCGGATGAATTTTAAAATTCTCAAAGATTTTATTTTTAAAAGACATTTATATTTTTCTAACAATCAAATTCATAATGTTTTTAATCAGGTTAATGTGATTATAATTTGATTAATTTCATCAAGTTTAATTAAAATTACAATTATTTAATTTTAATTGAGGTGATCTAAATTTATTACATTTTAATTAAGCTCGATTAATGTTAATTGAGCTTAAAAACTGTAATCGAACAAAGTTAATTCTTTAATTAGGCCGATCTAATTAAATTGAGTTCGACTTTCTTTGGATTCAATTAAAGTTTATTGATTTTGATTTAAAACACAAAACAAATTTTCAAATCATTTTGTTTTTAAACAAAATAGAAAATTAACATCATTCACTGACACTCGTGTTTTAAGAAACTGAGCTATATTTCTTGCTACAGGTAGAAAGAGGTTTCAAAGAATTCAAACAAAGCAAACCAAGCTGCAAACAACAAAACAACAGCAATAAATCAAACAATGGTTGCAATCAACCAAACAACAGCAGCAAATCAAACAAAAGTTGCAAACAACCAAACAACAACAACATATCAAACAATAACAACATATCATTGTTTGACAAGACAAACATTCAGTTGTACATCAGTCACATTGAGAAAGAACTGATGCATTTACATTTATGTGATCTTGCAAACTCAAATAAAACATTGTCTAATGATTTGATAAAATGCAGGTCAGAGATGGAACAATCTCAAAGAAATGATCAAGCACAAATCAAGACATAAATCAACAAAATATCAGTTTAGCTTAAGAGATGAACCAGTTGCAAGACAAAATGGTTTAACAACAAATCAAACTTGAAGAGTTAACTGCTGAGCTTGCAAAAGCAACAAACATTAACAAAACAAACATTCTTCCATTGCGTGAAATTCCTAAATACAGAAAGATCAATCTATGCTCATCAGCATGCATGGATGAAGTTTAGCATATCGAAAACATTGCAACAATATATCATACATGATAAAGGAGGAAAGAGCATCACATGCAGAGGAATTACAAACTTCTGCAAATCAAATTAGTTCACTAGAGAAAAAAGTTGATAAATTGCTTAAAGAAAATCATAAGCTGAATGCTCAATCAACTTAAGTCTCCGTGAAGTTAACAAACACAAAGGCTGAAGTTGAAGCCAAAATATCATAAGCAAGTACAACCAAAACAATCAATAACTTACAACATTACATTGAGCGCCTAAATCAAGCAATCAATACAGAAAAGGCTACAAATGCAGAATTGAAGATACAACATTACAAGATTTAAGTTTTATTGTAAGGAGTTTAACGAATCAACGAGGGCTAGGGTTCTAAGTCGGATTTGGGCTTGTCAAATAATTATATTTAAACAAATGGAATGAACTTATATTTCCTTAATATATATATATTTATATTTTATTCAAAGTTAGGAAAGGAACAATTATAATAATTAGAAGAAAAATTTATAAAAAGTTTTAAATAAATTTTATAACTAAAAATTTGTTACTATATAAATGAATTTAATTGGAAAGGGATATTTGAAACATAATAATTACTAATTATTATTTTCAATCCATTTATTAAGAATTATGCAAACAAGCTTTGCTAAAATGTTTTATAAATAAAAGCCTTTTTATTTAAACTTAGAAAAAATTACAGAAAATATTTGGAGGCTTTTGAAAATATTTTGAATTTACAGAATTAATTTTCATATATATTAAAAATTTTCTGAGATTTATTTTATGCTTAAAAACCTTTAAAAATAAAACATGAGGGTGCCCGGGTTCGAACACGGGACCTCATGTTAGGAGAGCAATGCCTTAACCAGTGAACCAGGGCCGCGGCCTTGGTTTATGCTGATTTCCATTTCTTTTAAACACAAACATTAAAGGAAACCCCAATCGCATGAACCCTAACCTCAATCGAACCAAATTGATCACCACTTCATAGTTGTTAATCGAATTAACCATGGGCTTTTACTCCCCATGCTTAAACGAATGTATACATGTGTTTAATTACCTGGTTTGATGTTTTCGATGGATAACGAGTATAAGAACAGTCGCGGCTACGATGCAGTTTGTTCAGTTGCAATTTGTGATGAAAATCGAATTCGTTCCACAGAAAGCTTCGAATAGCTCAAATAATGATAAGCCCTTTGTCATTGTGGGTTAGAGGGTTCAAAAAGAGGTCTACGAGTGAATTACAGGTCGCGGTTTCAGAGAGAATCGAATGTGTAATTTTTGTGTGTTTCAGGTGTAATTGAGAGTTGTGTACATTTAGGATTAGTTAGATGATTGTTTAGGTTCGTTTAATTAGATTATTATTTGCATTTAATCCTCAAATGGCTATGGAGTTTAAGGCATCAGTTATGCTCTTGAGTGAGCTTTGTAACCGGTGTTTTAACTCGATTAAAAGATGCATTCAAGTTTGAAGCATGTTCTATAATGATTTGGGACGGTTTTTTGGATCAATAAACGATTGAATTTCGATGGTTTTGGGGTGGCCGGAGAGCCGCCGGCGGTTGGCCGGGACTTGGCCGGAAAAACGGGTTTAAGATTGAGGGCGGGGGGTTGGGTTGTAACTTTTAAAGTTACACATTTGACCCTTGTCGTTTAGTTTGTTATTATTTTATGCACAAACTTCCTTTTTAAAGTTTATAAAATGACAACAAACCCCCCTAACTTAATTAATTAAGTTTTCAAACATTTTCAAGTTTAATAATTTTTTTACAAATTATTATTATTATTATTATTATTATTAATGATATTATTATATTATTATTATTACTATTATCATTACTATTATTATTATTGTTATTATTATTATTAGTTTTTATTATTACAATTATATATATATATATATATATATATTTGTTATTAATATTATCATAATTATTATTATTGTTCAATTTAATATTTTGATTATTAGCTTTATATATTAAGGAATTTCGTCCCGAATTAACTAAAAGGTTACAGTCTCCCCAACTTTAAGGAATTTCGTCTCGAAATTAGAAATGAAACTATACGAACAAATGCGGGTATCTCTTTCTCATATGCTCCTCACGTTCTCAAGTGAACTCAGCTCCACGTTTGTTTTCCCAACGGACTTTGACGATCGGTGTGGTAGTTGTTCGGGTCTTCTTTAGGGTTCGGTCTATAATCTCAACAGGCTTCTCAACGAAATGCAATGACTCATCTATTTAGATTTCCTCGAGAGGCACATGCAAATTTTCATCAGCCAGACATCTCCTCAGGTTTGAGACATGGAAGAGAGGATGAACCCCGCTAAGTTCAGAAGGTAGTTCCAGTTTGTAAGTCACTTTCCCAATTTTTTTTAGAATCTTGAAAGGTCCTACAAAGCGTGGGGCTAACTTACCCTTCTTCCCAAAACGCACAACACCCTTCCATGGAGAGACCTTAAGAAGAACCATGTCGTCGACTTGAACTCCAACGGTTTGCGTCTTTTATCGGCATAACTCTTTTGGCGACCCCTAGCCACCTCAAGGTTATTTCGAATTTTGGAAACTTTATCGGTCGTTTCTTGAATAAGTTCAGGACCAGTGATGAGATTTTCTCCAATGTCAGTCCAACAGATCGGTGATCGGCATTTGCGACCATAAAGCGCTTCGAATGGTGCCATCTTGATACTCGAGTGATAACTGTTGTTCTATGAAAATTCCGCGAGCGGTAAATGCGTATCCCAATCACCACCAAAGTCAAGGAAACATAGTCGTTGAAAATCCTCGAGGGTTTGGATTGTTCGTTCAATTTGACCATCAGTTTGAGGATGGTAAGCCGTACTTAAATCCAATTGAGTACCCAAGAGTTCTTGCATAGACGACCAAAGTGAGAAGTGAAACGAGCATCTCGATCGGAAATAATGTGCAACGGCACGCCATGACGACTCACAATTTCGTCAATGTATATACGAGCTAGTCTTAAAACTTTTTATGTGTCTCGTATAGGTATGAAATGTGTCGTCTTGGTCAAACGGTCCACAATCACCCATATACTATCATGACCACGAGGAGTACAAGGTAACTTGGTTATGAAATCCATGGATATATGTTCCTATTTCCATATAGGGATTTCGGGTTGTTCAAGTAAAACCACTGGTCGTTGATGCTCGGCTTTGACTATTGCACACGTGAGACACTTGGAAACATAAGTCGTAATATCTTTCTTCATTCCAGGCCACCAATATTGACTACTCAAGTCCATGTACATCTTATCGGAGCCAGGATGAATAGAATATCGGGTTTGATGAGCTTCGTTCATAATGAAGTGATGAAGATTATCACGACTAGGGATCCAAAGTCGATTCAAGAAGTACATAAGTCGTTCTGTTTTGTCTCCAGTTGTGAGCGAATGTTAGACACCAAATCTTCATCTTTCCTTTGTCGGTTATTGCTGCTTGTTGAGCCTTGCGAATGCATAACTCGAGATCACTATCAATCCTTATATTTTGAAGCATGATAGTAGCCTCGTTAACATCCACATGGATCTCGGTATCAAATTCCCTTAACATGTCAAACCATTTCCTTCGATCTCGGATTTCTTGAGGTGAGACAGTTTTGTTGTTGAACTTGCGACTCAGTGCGTCGACTACAACATTCGCCTTTCCAGGATGATAACGAATGTCATAATCGTAGTCGCTAATCAACTCGATCCAACGTCTTTTTCTCATGTTGAGATCCTTTTGGTTGAACACGTGTTGGAGACTCTTATGATCGGTGTAGACTATGCATTGCATCCCATAAAGATAGTGTCGCCAGATCTTCAAATCAAAAACCACGACACCAAGTTCAAGATCATGAGTTGTGTAGTTCACTTCATGAACCTTCAATTACCTCGACACGTATGCTATGAATTTGCCTCGTTGCATGAGAACACAACCAAGACCTTGATTTGAAGCATCGCAATACACGGTAAAGTCATTGTTTCCATCGGGAAGTGTGAGAATAGGAGCGTTACACAACTTGCTTTTTAATGTCTCGAAAGCCTCTTCTTGCTCGGGTCTCCATTCAAAGAGTCGATTCTTTTGGGTTAGCGCCATTAATGGTTTAGCAATCTTTGAGAAATTCGCTATGACCTACGGTAATATCCCGCTAAGCCCAGAAAAGAACGAACTTCAGTTGGGGTTGTGGGAACACACCAATTCTTCACGGCTTCAATTTTAGCAGGATCGACATGAATTCCTTAGCTATTCACCACATGCCCTAAGAATTGAACCTCTTCTAACCAAAATTCACACTTGGAAAACTTGGAGTATACTTGTTCCTTCTTCAAAAGTCCAAGAACTTGTCGCAAGTGCATCTTGTGATTGATTTTCATCTTGGAATAAATGAGAATGTCATCAATGAACACGATCACAAACTTATCCAAATACGGTTACATACTCGATTCATGAGATCCATGAACATGGCAGGTGCATTGGTCAAGCCAAAAGGCATAACCATGACTTGTAGTGTCCATATCGAGTACGAAAAGCGGTCTTTGGAATGTCATCATCGTGAACACATAGTTAATGATACCCAGAACGCAGATCGATCTTTGAGAATTGAGTTGCTCCTTGAAGTTGGTCGAAGAGATCATCGATTCGAGGGAGAGGGTATCGGTTTTTGATAGTAAGCTTGTTGAGTTCTCGATAGTCGATGCACATACGAATGAACCATCCTTCTTCTTCACAAACAGTACAGGTGCACCCCACGGTTATGAACTAGGGCGAATAAAACCCTTATCGGTCAACTCTTGCAGTTGACTAGCTAGTTCTTGCATTTCAGACAGTGCAAGACGATAAGGTGATTTAGCCACAAGGTTTGCACCAGGGATTAAGTAAATCTTGAACTCAACTTCTCGCACGAGAGGTAGCCCCTTAAGATCCTCGGGAAAAACCTCGGGAAAATCCCACACGACAGGAATGTCTTTTTCCTTACCCTTGGCTTTCGTATTAACTACATATGCCATGAAAGCCATGTAGTTTTTACTTAAGCACTTGCAGGCCTTGATGCAAGACATAAGTTTGAGTCCTTGGGATGATTTCTCTCTAAAGACTTTCAAAGTATCATCAATCGGTAAAGGAATTCGGATGCACTTCTCGAAGCATAGAATTTCCGCACGAGTTTGGCTAACCAATCCATGCCGATAATAACATCAAAGCTTCCCAGTTGCATAGGAATAAGGTCGATGGAGAACTCATGTTCGTTAAGGCTTAAGGTGAAATCACGTATTACACGTCAATGACAATAGATTTCCCATCGGCGACTTCGACCGTTAAGGATCTTTCCAGATTAACACGTGGTTTAGAAAGTATAGGCTTAAATTCCAAGGACACGAAACTCTTATCCGCACCCCGAATCAAACAATACAGATGTATAATAACTATTTACAAGATACATACCATCACCACGTCGTTGTTGGCTTGTGCTTGGTTGGCGTTGATGTTGAAAGCCCTTCCACGAGCCGGTGGCACAGTTTCCACATTGCGAGGACATTGCGGATGAATATGACCAGGCTCGCCACAGTTATAGCAGGTTCGGTTGGTAAGCATTGCAGTGTTGTTTGGCACACGAAGACAAGTAGCCACTAATTGTCCATACTTTCCACACAACGAGCAGACTCGGCATGGTGTTGCTCGCGTGATGGTACTTGCACGTGTTACACATAGGATATGGACCAACATACGCTCTAGCCATGGGAGCTTGATTTGCAACCACCATTTGTTTTGAGGTGCATTAGGGCGGTCACAGCGTAGTTGCGTGTTGGTGTGAACTTACGCTTCTTGTTTTGGGAAGATGGCTCGGCCTTACCTCCCTTGTTGCCTCGGTGTCACCTTCGCAGTAGACTTGTAACCTTTTACTGACATGGTACCAGCTCTAATATGATTCTCGGTGAGCTGCGCAGTGATAGTAATTGCCTCCTCCAAAGTTATGGGCCTACTACCCACCACGACATCTTGAATTTGAGGTGGCACCCCCTTGATGAATTTCTCAATGTCACGGGGCACAATGTCCACCATGTATGGTAGAAGCATACTCAACTCATGATGTCTGGTGGAATAAGCCAAGTGATTCCCACCATCTTGTTTGAGGTTCAAGAAATCCTCCTCTAACTTTTGCAACTCGCTCCTCGGGCAAAACTTTTGGATCATGATATCCTTAAATTCTTCCCAGGGCAACGCCAATGCAACCTCAGTCCCATGGTTTCTCTTTTCACTATTCCGCCATGTTAGCGCCCGTTGTTGAAGGACACTTGCAGCATAGCGAACCTTGAACTCATCGGGGCACTCACTAACAATAAAGGTGTTCTCCATACTTTCAAACCACTCGAGAAGTCCAGTGGCGCCTTCTTTTCCACTAAAACTAGTGGGTTTGCACGAGTTGAAATGTTTGAAAGTGCAGGTACGAGTGTTCCCTTGTTGATTGTTACTATTCTCTCCATGAGCACCGCTATTGTTCCCATTAGTATTGTTGTTGCTATTAGCCATTAGGGTACTATTAAGTTCAGCAACCATGGTTGGGAGCACAACAGCCATTTGTCGGGCGATCATTGCTGCAAGCTTGCGGTCAAAACTTCCACGCTTTACATGATGGCGAGACATGCTAGATACAAAATGAGTTAGTTAAGGGAATGAAGATTACAAAGGATAGTAGTTAAAACAAGAATAAGCTAAGAGTTGTAAGACATGCGGAATGGTTCCATTTGGTAACGCATTACCATTTGGAAACGTTGACACGTCAAGGTAAATTGACTCATTTGCCTTAGAAACTTGTGTATATCGACCATAGTTTATCACTCATCTCAGAAATCCCCAGGTAAGCAAACTAGTCCCGTAGGATTTATGCAAAATGCTTACCTTAGCCAGAGGCCTTTTGCCAGGAAATCAAGAATACAGGTGTCTATGTGTCACACAATATTTCTTAGGTTCATGAAATCAAAATCTTGATGAGATTTATATAGATTAGACATAACGTCTAAAGATCCAAGTCATAAGCATAAGTATACGATTCCACGTGTCGTCGAGAATAAGATTAAGAGGATCATGTTCGGGGAGAATCAAAGAGTCAAGATAAGTTTAGGAGACAAGTAACAATGTTTAGGCAACCCTATGCTAAGGCATCAAATTGCACATAAGAAGACATAACATTATGTAGCATGCAAACCATATAATTTACAAGATAGAATATAATTCTATAGGGTTCATGCATATGCTATAGTCTAGGTCACCATTTCTAATAACCTAAATCCCTATAGTTATGGGATCTGATACCAATCTGTCACACCCCAACGTTGAGAGCGGAAACGTCGAGGTGTGAGGGTTAAGATCGTTCACAGCCACATAACGCTATTAATAACCCAAATATATATTAATCATAAATGCCAATTGTACCATTACAAACATAAGTCTCAAAGAAAGTAAATAACATAACATAAGATATAACAATCCAATTTATTTCATTTATTTATCTAGGTCCGTTCCTAGATGTGAAAGCACTTCAAAATGTCAATCAAACTTGTTAAAAATAAAAGGTCAACAATAATGTTGGTGAGATTTCCATAGTTTTCAATACATAAGTATATAAAAGATGGCAATTCATGTTGTAAATTAGAGAACAAAGTAACTAGGGATGTAAGACAGAATGCACAATCAAACCTTGACAAAGTTTTACAAGTCACAAACGTTTACAAGTATATACGATTAGCTAAGTGTACTTGGATCAACCAAGCAGGCTTGTCAGGCCCATAGATCTATGACGTCGCCGGGCTAGCAATAGTTAATGATTGTACATATATTCGACATTATATGGTAGCTACAAGGTTCAACTAACCACAACACACAAGTAAATTGCCATAAGTTTACAAGAATCAAACGTTTACAAGTGCAATGATTATAACGTAACATGTTTCACCCCAAAGTGTGAAAATATGAAAAAGGGGTATAGAAATACTCACTTGATCAAATAAGTATATATTGGATGATTAATAAGAAATAATAACAAGCGTCGTTTCAACATAACACTTCACAATGCGCCTAAATATATATTTATATTTACAAGATTTAAGTTTTATTGTAAGGAGTTTAACGAATCAACGAGGGCTAGGGTTCTAAGTCGGATTGGGCTTGTCAAATAATTATATTTAAACAAATGGAATGAACTTATATTTCCTTAATATATATATATTTATATTTTTTCAAAAACCCCATACTTAGAAAATTTCTAATGGTCATACGACCACTGTTCAGACATATAACCCCATACTTAGAAAATTTATAATGGTCATATGACCACTGTTCAGACATATAACCCTTAAAATATTTCTAAGGCAAATTTCATGGGTCGTATAAGCACTATTTAGACATATCACCTTGTACTTGGTTTTCTAAGTCAAAGTTTCAGACATATGACCACTATTTGGTCTTATTAGTCGTTTTAGCAGCCTAATCATGTATCTAATTCATATCCCAGTCCCCAAACATCATAATACTTAGTTCTAAACATGTACATACAATACTAAGCATGAATCATAACATCAATCACTAACATACATACGCATGCACATACGGGCAACATTCATAATAAGTGTAAAACATTTTTACATGTATTTCCAGCCCCAAAAGTTTGTAAAACATGTGAAATACTGGGTCTAGAAACTCACCTTTGCTGCTTCCAATCTTAACACTCTTCACCCGCGCTTCTTCAAAACGATTCCAAACTTAGAAACCTTCTAAACACACATTTGAACACATAGAAACACTCATAAGCATTTAACCGAGGCTAATTTTGCCAAGAACAACTCAAAAACACTCAACTTTACCTTAAACTCGAATTTCTTCTTCTTGTTCTTCAAATGTCCGAAAGTTTCTCTGCTTTCTCTCTCTAAAATCCGAATGAGAGCATGTTGACAGGCCAAAATGGGCGGCCATACCCCTTTATTCACCAACTTTTATTCTCTTTGTCCTTTTTGGCACTTTTACCCCTCAACTTTTGGTTGACTTTCTTTTCCCCCTTTTTCTTTCTCTTTATTCATTTAATAAGAAATTACGGGTGTTACATTGTTCTCTATTGGGTAACATACGCAGCCAACCGGTTCACACTGTATCGACTTCACTTCGGCCCTACCTCTGTTCCTTATAAAACGTTGATTCAGCACCGTCTTCCACGTTGATTAAGGTAACAAATCGAACCATCCTCGTTGCTTGTACGCTTAAGTCTTTTGAATATTGGGTCTACGATAACATTTGGTTCCGGTGAGCAGAACTTATGTGGTTGCAATTAGATTTCAGAAGAAAGTATAAGCTCGTTATAAGTGTGTGGATGTTCATTCTATGGCAAAAAAATATATATATGTTTTAACATATGTTAATGAGAATATTAAGTCATACAGATCATCTCCTGGACTTGAACTTTGAAATCAAACCATGTTAGAACGTCATGCTTAGTTTACTTATTTATTGGTTGAGTGAACTTTGCAAGTTTGAAGGACGAACTAATATGATGCACCTGGGCATCACATAGATCAGCTTAAACATTTTGATTTTGTAGCTTTTTCTTGTTTTGTATCTTTTCTGCTAGTTATAGTTGACTTCATCGAACCCATACAGTAGGTATTTTGATTTGTAATGGATAATGGTTCGACTAAACAAACCATGTTTAGTAAGAGTTAGAATGTTTTATATATATATACACACACACACAAACACACACACACACATATATATATAATAAGAATGGTTCTGGTGTACCTATTATAATATGTACGTATATATTAGTAAGTTAAGGAAATTAAGAATGGTTATATGCATCTGTAAGCGTAAGTCTAAATCATTATTTTCTCATGATTTAATTATTTTGTAGACCTATAGGTCGATACTAAACAGAGTAATATATATACAAAAATAAAAAGTAAATTTGATTGAATACATTAATGAGTTTTAATCGACTCACAATGCTCAAATGAATGCTAAAAATAAAAAGGAAAACAAACTGTGCCAATTGTTTATGGAAGAAACAAAAAGGATAAATGTCTAACAATTTAATAAAGGATCTTTGTGTCTTGCCACCGAAACCCAATGAGTCGAACTAGTCAAGATATGTATGTTCAGTAGTATAACAACCTAAATGAAATTGTAGGTTCGCGTACTTGTTGAGAACTTCTTAATTTTATGGCTCCTAATTTTGAACTAAGGTACGGATTCCTGATTCCTGTCTCATATTTGATTTCCGTTCATCTCTAGTTTTGATTCCTATCATACGTAAATAGTGTGTCTTTGATTATGTTATAAGTAGCTAAACTACTTTATATTTCTGAAATTTGTTACCCGAGCTCTCCTTATCTTGGGGGTGACCAAGACACGTTATTGCAGCATCAATAACGTGGCACCAACCGTGGCGGTGAGCTGAGATCACGGCGTCTCTAAAGAGGACTCTGGAATTATGTTGGCCGTCTGGTTATATTATTATTTCCTCAGAGGCGTATGGATCGATCCTAGGTTAGTCCTGTATTTCCTGATGGATGGTTGCACACCACTCCATTTAGGACTTTGGTGAATGGTTTGTATGTCTGCCCATACTCCATTTCACATAGGTTCACGGGCTCGCTACCTGTGTTCCATCTACTCAGTTATTGTATGATATGATTATTAGCTCGGGTTATGTTCTATCTGATATATATATCTTAATGCCGTCATATTCTCTGATTATCATCATGTCTGTTTATTTTTGTTATCTGCTATTCCGTTCACTGAGCGTTATGCTCAGGCGTGCTTTTGTTTTCATGCACGTCAGGTCAGCAGGGTCATCCGGGAGGGGAGTGAAGAGTGAAAATCTGGATAAAGAAGACTGATATTTATTTATTTAGACTGATGTAATCAACTTTGCTTTGGGTTTAAACTAGTGTTTTTCTTTTGAAGTTTGGACTTTTCATCGTTATTAATAATGGAAATGTGTTTTGGATTTTGATTACTATGATAGGGACATGTCAGCCTTCTCGGGTTGGGGTGTTACAGTTGTGGTATCAGAGCCCCGACTCTTTCCTGTAGAAACTTAAAATTTTTAAAACTAAATCTGTGAGGTAATGGGTAGACATGGGTTTAGGTTCTAATCTGCCGCTTAATTTATACCTTCCTGCTTACACACATACCTATGTTTTCAGTTATCATGGCTCCAGATAGACGCACGAACAACCGAAATGTTGGGAATAACTCTTCATCTGATACTCCTCTTGAAACTCTCGTTGCTAATGCCGTAAATGTAGCTATTTCTGAAATACTCCCTAATCTGATGACTCAGACTGCTCAAACAGTCGTCCAGCAGATGCAACAGGCGAATTTGGGTGGAAACAACATAGGACCTCCACCCGGTGAAAATAACTCAGGGCCACCTCCTGGCGGGAATAACACAGGACCACCTCCTGGTGGAAATGCAACACCACCTGTGGCTGAGATTCATGTTTGGCTTGAGCGCTTTATGAAGCAAAGACCAAGATCTTTTAGTGATGCTGCTACACCGATAGATGCTCAGAACTGGATAGCCCATGTGGAAAGAGTTTTTGAGGTGCTAGGTGTCGATGATGTATTTAAAACTAGGTTGGCTTCTTACAAACTGGAGGATGATGCTCTAGTTTGGTAGGAAGGGGTCAAACTTGCACATGGTGGAGAGGGTTATGCTGCTACCCTTCCTTGGGCCGACTTCCGCACTATATTCTTCAGAAAGTATTTCTCTGAAGTGGAACGAAATGAGTATGCACGGGAATATGCATCTATTGAGCAACGAGATGATGAACCTTGGTAAGATTTCATGGCAAGATTCTGTAGGCTGGCTATTTTTCTTGGGGAAGCTGCAGGTAGCCCAGTGGTCCAAGCAGAAAAGTTGAAATGGGCTGTTCATGAGAGAACTCGAAGATGGATAGTGACTCAAAAGTTTAACAACATCAATGAAGTAGCCGATGCTGTGAAAACACTTGACATGGAAAACAAGAAGAGGTTGGCTAAAGCTGAGGAGAGTCGTAAGAGAAATCGTGAAGGGAACCATACCGCACCTTCTGGGCAATCTTCAAACGAGAAAACACAATACAGGTGATCGGAAAGCCAAATTCAACAAAAATAATAACCGCCAAGGTAATCAATGGAAACAAAAACAACAGAATCCTAAACCTACCAAAACCAAGGTCAAGAGCAGCCCCGGTATGCACTACATGTGGGAAACGTCATATTGGTGTTTGTCGTCGAGCTTCAGGAGCATGTTTTAGATGTGGAAAGACCGGCCATTTACTGAAAGACTGTCCATATCCTGATAATAAAGGAAAGACTGGAAGTAACACTAAACAACCTACTAATAGAGGACGAGTGTTTGCCTTGAACGCAAAGGATGCAGCAAACACACCAGGTATGACTCTTGATATTCCTCACATATGTGAACTGTCGTATCTAAGTAATCTAAGAAGTCTTACAATTCAAATTATGCTTGTTATCTATTTACTAAGTGTATCATGGTAACATGAATTCTTTAGGTACTGTTTCTGGTACTCTCATGTTAGGAACTCGTGATGTTCAAGTCTTATTTGATACTGGAGCAACACACTCCATAGTTTCCCAATCTTTTCTTAAACATCTAACGATGAGCCAACATTATTGAAAATACTCTGAATATTATGACTCCTATGGGACACTCTATTACAATCTCTCACGTGTATGAGGATTGTCCGATCCAAGTTGAATCGCTCATTCTTACAGCGGATCTGTTGCCCATGCAAATGGAAGATTTTGATATTATCTTGGCATGGACCGGTTAACTCGGCATCATGTTACAATTGAGTGTCAGACTTGTCGCATTCTGTTTGGAGATCCCAATCATCCTGAACTCATCTATCAGGGGACTAAACCTCACAAAATTCTTCATATAATTTCATCACTTAAGGCTCATAAATCCCTACTGCAGGGTTGTACAGGATTCCTTGCTTCGGTTAAAATTTTACCTTCTGAGGAGCCTAGTATTTCTGATTATCCGGTTGTTTGCGATTTTCCGGATGTTTTTCCTAAGGAGTTACCTGGACTTCCACCGAATCGCGAGGTGGAATTCAATATTGATCTTATTCCTGGTGCTGAACCGATTTCTAAGGCACCATACCGTATGGCACCACTTGAACTCAAGGAACTGAAGGAGCAATTATAAGAGTTATTAGATCTTGGGTTTATTAGACCAAGTGTCTCACCTTGGGGTGCACCAGTTTTGTTTGTAAAGAAGAAAGATGGAACTATGAGGCTTTGTATTGACTACCGGGAATTAAATAAGATCACTATTCGAAATCGTTACCCTCTGCCTCGTATCGATGACTTACTTGATCAGCTTCAGGGCGCGAAGTGTTTCTCTAAAATTGATTTGAGGTCTGGGTATCATAAGTTGAAGATTAAAGATTCTGACGTTCCGAAATCAGCTTTCCGTACGCGATATGGCCACTATGAATTCTTGGTTATGCCGTTCGGGTTAACGAATGCCCCGGCTATCTTCATGGACTTAATGAACCGAATTTTCCGTGACTATCTGGATAAGTTCGTCATCATTTTTATAGATGACATTCTTATCTATTCTAAGAGTAAGGAGGAACATGAAGACCATCTTCGTATCGTGCTTGAAACTTTGCGCAAAAGAAGCTTTATGCTAAGTTTTCAAAGTGTGAATTCTGGTTGGGTCAAGTAGCCTTTCTGGGTCATGTGGTCTCTGCAGATGGTATTATGGTGGACCCAGTGAAGATAGAGGCAATCACTAAATGGCCGAGACCTACTTCAGCCACAGAAGTCCGGAGTTTTCTTGGTCTTGCTGGTTACTATCGTAGATTTGTCGAAGGGTTCTCTGTTATTGCTTTGCCCCTTACGCAATTCTAAAGAAAGGGGTTAAGTACTGTTGGAATGATGAGCGGGAGAAAAGTTTCGAAGAGCTTAAGAAAAGATTGGTGTCAGCCCCGATCCTTACACTGCCATCGGGTACGGGTGGATACCAGATTTACAGTGATGCCTCAAAGAAAGGGCTTGGATGTGTGTTGATGCAATACGGAAAGGTCGTTGCTTATGCTTCACGACAGTTGAAACCTTATGAGGTTAATTATCCTACGCATGACCTTGAGCTTGCTGCTGTCATTTTCGCGTTAAAGATCTGGCGTCACTATCTGTATGGAGAGACTTGTGATATCTTTACCGATCATAAGAGTTGAAGTACATCTTCACTCAAAAGGAATTAAACATGAGACAAAGGAGATGGTTAGAGCTGTTGAAAGATTATGACGCTAACATTCAATATCATCCAGGAAAAGCGAATGTGGTAGCTGATGCTCTGAGTCGAAAGAGTTCAGGGATGGTAGCCTCGCTCCAGTTGCAGCCTCAGATTATTACTGATCTTGATAGACTTGGTATTTATCTACAGATTGGTAAGAATGATGGATATCTCACCAGACTTCAGATTGAGCCAGACCTGGTGTCTCGAATTAAGGATGCACAGAAAGATGATGGTGAACTTGGGCAATTGTACAGAGTTTGGATGGTGGAAAACAGTCGGAATTTAGAATTGATGAGCATGGAATAATTTGGTGTGGTAAACGTTTATGTGTGCCTAATGATTCTTCTCTTCGAGAATCGTTATTAGCCGAGGCACATAGTTCTCTGTTCTCTATCCATCCTGGATCTACTAAGATGTATCGTGATCTTCGTCAGAATTTCTGGTGGAATGGTATGAAAGAAGACGTGGCTAGATTGTTAGCAGATGTCTTACTTGTCAACAGGTTAAGATTGAGCATCAAAGAGCTAGTGGACTGCTTCAACCACTACCTATTCCAGTATGGAAATGGGATGATATTTCCATGGATTTTATAACAGGGTTACCAAGAACATTCAAGAAGAATGATGCAATATGGGTTGTGGTAGACAGATTGTCAAAATCAGCTCATTTTCTTTCTATTCAGCAGGGATTCTCAGTTTGCAAACATCTGAAGTGGTTACGAAAGAGATTATCAGACTTTATGGCACTCTCGTCTCTATTGTGTCGGATCGAGATCCGAGGTTCACGTCTCGTTTTTAGAAGGGCTTACAAGCCGCGTGGGGTACTAAGTTAAGGTTAGCACAACGTTTCACCCTCAGACAGACGGCCAGTCAGAACGTACTATTCAGACCCTGAGGACATGCTTCGAGCATGTGCCCTAGAGTGGACTGGGAATTGGGATGAATATTTATGTTTAGTCGAGTTTGCCTACAATAATAGTTGGCAATCTTGCATTGATATGACACCCTTTGAGTTGTTATACGGTCGTAAATGTGGAGCACCTATATGCTGGGAAGAGGTCGGTGAAAAGATTATTGAAGGACCTGAATTAGTACAAATTACCAATGAGAAAGTTACGACTGCTCGAGAAAAGTTAAAGGAAGCTCAAAGTAGACAAAAGAGTTATGCAGATCAACATCATCGACCTTTGGAGTTTAAGGTCGGTGACAAGGTATTCCTGAAGGTTTCGCCTTGCAAAGGCGTACGACGTTTTGGTCTTAAAAGGAAACTTAGCCCTAGATTCATCAGGCCATTTGAGATTTTGGAGAGAATCGGTGAAGTATCTTATCGTTTAGCATTGCCGCCTCAACTGTCACATGTGCATGACGTCTTTCATGTATCTCTTCTAAGAGGGTACAACTATCATCCGATTCACATTATGAATTACCCGCTTCATCTGATTCATGAAGACTTGTCATTAGAGGAAGAACCAGAAGCTATTTTTGATCGGCAAGAACGTATTATGTGTCAAAAAAACTATCCCTTTCGTTAAGATATTATGGAAGAACCATTCAGAACGTGAAGCTACATGGGAGATGGAGGACACTATTCATTCTCAATATCCGACTTTGTTTACAATCTAGTATTTCATATTTAGTCTTATTGCTTTTAATACATCTGACTTTGAGTAAAACGACTAGTTATCTATTTCTAATTACTTATTCGTCAAACTAGTTTTGTTTTAGTATCAGAATTTTGTTAACTATTTATCATGTTGTCTAGAGTTTTACGCATATCATGTTTGAATATAAAACTTGATATAAGGTCGACATCTAATAATTTCGAGGATGAAATTTTTTAAGGAAGGTAGAATTATAATGTACATAAATTAATAATAATAATAAATAATAATAATAATAATAATAATAATAATATAATAATAATAAATAATAATAATAATAATAATAATAATAATAATAATAATAAAATCAAGGGAATCGAGGGGAATAAATGAGATTTGAAACAAAGTCAAGATACCAATTGTTAACCGACTACATCTTGTGACTTCTGATTCCTTAATCGTTGTGGGTTATTCGACAAGTTTGTTCCGAATTATGCTTTTATCTTCTGCAACAAGCTCAGCGTGGGAATGAGGATGTAATCTCTTCCCAATCACACCCCATTCAGCCATTTTAAACCCTTTAAGACCACCGATCTACTCACGTAAATTTCATCTAGTCTCATATCTCTTAAACCGCAATTGTGGTGTGATTTAGATCCGCCGACGAACCATAATTGAAACCAACTATCAAGAATCTGCCTCTTGTTCAGTGGACCGTTGACAACATCGAACCACCCGACGAGTTCATTCGCCGTCCCGCGTTTGCTATCTGTTCTCTTGACTGACCCTCGTGCCTGACCAGGTATCACTACATCAATCCGATACTATAAATCCGGGTTGCAAAGCTTTAACTTAAAGTTTGTTTCTCTATTGGGTAACATACGCAACCACCGGTTCACACTGTATCGACTTCACTTCGGCCCTGCCTCTGTTCCTTATAAAACGTTGATTCGGCACCGTCTTCCACGTGATTAAGGTAACAAATCGAAGAATCCTCGTTGCTTGTACGCTTAAGTCTTTTGAATATTGGGTCTACGATAACATTTGGTTCCGGTGAGCAGATTTTATGTGGTTGCAATTAGATTTCAGAAGAAAGTATAAGCTCGTTATAAGTGTGTGGATGTCAAGATCAAAATGGTGCACAAACACAGATGGTATTTCTCTCCAAACTTTCAATTGATTATCAAGAAAATAACTCAAAACTTGACAACCAAGAACTAATACACATACCACATCTTGGTAGGTGTATTTATAAACTCAAACCCTTAATTATCTCTAACTTAGTTATTAAGGATTTTACAATGTTTATCTCCTCTATAATTGAGGAATGGATACTTATCTTAAAGAAGCTTAATCCAATAATCTAGGATAAACATTTATCATCAATTAAGATTTATCCAAAGAAAGAAACCAACTTGCTCCAATCTTCGGGTCGACCCATTTGCTCGGCCCATGCAGGAACTACACCAATAATTACCCCTTAGTTTCTGCATGGTCATAGAGAAATCTTCTACTCCGATCAGCTTTCTCATCTCTTCAAACTTTGCATGAGCTAGCGGTTTAGTGAGAATGTCTGCCTTTTGTAAACTACCACTTACATGTTCAACCTTTACTTGATTTCGATCAACGCACTCTCGATGAAGTGATATCGGATATTGATGTGTTTACTTCTACCATGAAAGATAGGGTTTTTCATCAATGCCATTGCCGAGATGTTGTCGACCTTCAACAGAACCGATTGCTCCTTCCATTCGGTTAGTTCATTGAGAAGGCCTCGTAACCACAAAGCTTGTTGAGCAGCTGCTATGGCAGCCATAAACTCGGCTTCACACGATGACAACGCCACAGTATTTTGCTTTTGAGTGTTCCAAGTGATTGGTGAGTCATTAAAGTAGAAGATTATGCCACTTGTACTTCTTCCATCATCCATATCAGGAGAGTGACTACTATCGCTGTATCCAATCAACTCTGGATTTCCATCAGCTTTGTATTGAACCCCATATTGAATTGTTCCTTTAACATATCTCAATATGTGTTTGACAAGTTGCATGTGAGTAGTCTTTGGATCTTGCATATAACGACTTGCAATGCTTACCGCGTAAGATATATCGGGTCGAGTGTGCAGTAGATATCTTTGCCATCCGATGATTCTTCGGTATGTGGTGGGTTCTACCGGTTCTTCATTACGGTCTTTGGACAACTTCATCCCCGGATCCATTGGTATTTTGGCTGAGTTGCAGTCCTCCATTCCTGATTCTTTTAGCACCTTTGCTGCATAGCTTGCTTGGTTCAAGCAGATCCCATTTACGTCTCGGGTCACTTGAATTCCAAAGTAGTATGAGAGGTTTCCAAGGTCGCTCATTTCGAAATGTTTTTTCATCATCTCTTTAAACTCAGCAATGGTTGACTGTTTTGATCCAGTCACTATTAGATCATCGACATACACACCTACCAATAGTAGGTTTTCTCCTTCCTGTTTCTTGTATATTGCTTGTTCTTGTTTGAACCTGATGAACCCGAATGTTGTTAGTGTATTGTGAAGTTTGATGTTCCAAGCTCGGGGTGCTTGTCGTAAACCGTATAATGCTTTAATGAGGCGGTAGACTTTTCCCTCTTGTCCCTTTACTACGAACCCGTCGGGTTGGTTTACGTACACCTCTTCGATCAGGTCTCCATGTAGAAGGCTGTTTTCCATCTAAATGATGTACTTCCCACCTTTTAAACGCAGCTAAGGCGAGAAGGAACCTCACTGTTTCGATTCGGACTACCGGGGCGAACACCTCATCGAAGTCTACTCCGTGTTTTTGCATATACCCCTTTGCAACTAACCGGGCTTTATACTTATTGATCGTTCCGTTTGGGTTCCTTTTATCTTGAACAACCATTTCAACCCTATGGGCTTCTGTCCTTTAGGAAGATTAGTTAATCTCCAGGTGCCAGTCTTCTCAATTGAGTTTATTTCTACCCTTATGGCTTCTTCCCAGTTGCTATCCCCTTTAGCCTTATCATAGTTAGTTGGTTCTTCATCGATGGTGAGCATCAGTTCCTCGTTACCACCTCGATTTACTCCGTCCTCAATTACAAAGTCTTTGAGCTTACTTGGTAATGTGTGTGCCCGAGTAGATCGTCTTAGGTGAGCTTCGTTGTGGACTTCCAGGGTGTTACTTTGATCTTGGGTTTTGGTTCCTGACTGGTTCGAGAGGTTTTCGAATTGGGCTGCAGTAGGTTGAGTTTGAGTTTGAGCCTCGGTGTGTGCATGTGGGGTTTCGGCATGAATATGTTCAACCTCGGTCTGGTCTGATGGTTCCATGCTTGGCTCGGGATCCAGATAGAAGTTATTAATGACAAGGTTGGCATCATCATCATCGTGAGCATGTTGACCCTACTTCCATGATTCTTCTTCATCAAACTTCACGTCTCGACTTATGACGATCTTTTTCCTTGTTGGGTCGTACATGCGATGAGCTTTTGTTCCTGGTTCCGGCCCAAAGTACACCAATTTTGAGCTTCGGTCATCAAGCTTCTTTAATTTTACCAGGGGAGTATTTACATATCCAACACATCCAAAGACCTTCAAGTGCTCGACATTCGGTGTTTTTCCTTTGAGTGCCTCGTATGGGGTTTTAAATTGAGTGGTTTTGTTGGAACCCTGTTTAGTACGTACACCGCATGCATAGTTGCTTCTCCCCAGTAACAATGAGGCACATTAGTGGCTTTCAGAATACTTCTTACGGTGTTGATTACCGTTCGGTTTCGTCTTTCGACTACCCCGTTTTGTTGCGGTGAATAAGGGGCTGTTAGGTTCCATCGAATTGCCTCCTTGCTACACCATTCATTGAACTCTCTTGCTGTGAATTCTCCCCCTCGGTCGGTTCTAAAGGCTCCGATCTTGTACCCCATCTCGGTTTCGGTCATTGCCTTGTACTTCTTGAATGTCTCGAATGTTTGGTCTTTAGACTTCAAGAGATAACACCACATGTACCTTGAGTAGTCGTCCACAAGGAGGAACATGTACTTGTTTCCAGCCGAAGTGTGTGGCGTAATAGGGCCACAGAGGTCACCATGAATTAGTTCAAGTGGTCTTTCTGCCCTATACTTTGCTTCTCCTGGGAACGAGTTTCGGACATGCTTTCCGACTAGACAGGCATCGCAAATATTAGTACAATGTTTAATAATTGGGATGCCACGTACCATGTTGTGTGTTGAGAGAATCCTTAGAGCATCGAAGTTGAGATGGCCCATGCGTGCATGCCACAGCCAGTTTTGATCTTTCATTTGGGCTTGCAAGCATATTGGTGGACTGATTTTCAACTTTAGTTTATAGAGTCTGTTCGGGGATCATGTGACTTTCATCATGAGATTCCTTGAGTTATCATACACGAGGAGTAGCTCATCCTCCATGATGACCTTGCATCCGTTTTCTGTTGCTTGACCAAGGCTAAGTATGTTGCTTCTTAGTTTCGGGATAAAGTAGACATCCGTAAGGATTTTGTGTTCTCCAGTCTTGCCTTCGAAGATGATGGATCCCTTCCTATGTATCATCACACTTGAGTTGTCTCCGAATTTCACTCTTCCGGTCACTTTCTCATCAAGTTCAGCAAAAGAATTTCGGTCCCTGGTCATGTGGTTACTTGCCCTGTTATCTAGGTACCATATATCATCCTCCTTGCTTTCTTCTTTATACTCTTCTGGAATGACTTTTCGTTCATGAAGGAGGACATGATTGTGACGAATCATGAATAGGGAAGGGTCGTTTTTGCATGCTTTAGCTAGGTTCACTTCTTGTTGCTTTTGCTTCCTTTTTGGACACACAGAGGCAAAGTGTCCTATCTTATCGCACCGAAAACATTGAACTTGCGATCTGTCCTTCTTCTGCTTTTGTGACTCATCGCTTTTCGTTGTATTTGGATGCTTTGCTCCTCGACCTTGCCCGCCATTCCTTTCTTGACCTCCGCCACATGAGCTTTGACTCATCCCTCGTCCCCTGCCCCTTAATTTCGTGGGTTGAGCACGTCTTGATGACTCGGTTTTAGTGAACATGAGCTCGTTTTGTAATTGATCTTCTTCCTTGATACGTTCCTCATATGCTTTCAACCGTCCGACTACATCATCATACTTTATGGTTTTGCGGTCGAATACTTGCTCAATCGACGCTACCATATGTATGAACTTCCTGGGCAGCCCATTAAGGAATTTCTTCACTAGCTTTTGTTCCTCAATGGCACTGCCTAAGGACGTTGACTTTGATGCTATCCCGGATATCTTGGATGCGAACTCGTCGATAGTGCTGGTTTCATTCATCTTCAAGTTTTCGAATTCCAACATCAGCGTTTGTAACCTTGCCTCTATTACTCGTTCCACCCCATGATAGCAAGTTTTTACGGCTGCCCACATCTCTTTGGCTGTTCGAAGGTTCCCGATCTGGAGTATGATCTCCTCTGGCAAGGATTGGAACAAGAGTGCCATCGCCATGTTGTTTTTTTTGGTGTTGGTGCTAGTTCCGGGATCTATCACTTCCCATACTTCATGGACTCCGAATATGACTTTCATTCGCATTGACCAAACCGTGTAGTTGGTTTCTGTCAGCATAGGACATTTAATGGATGAGGTGTTGTTGTCTTTCGATGCTTGGTCTCCTGCTTCGGCCATGGGGATCTTCCTGCTTCGGCACTGGATGGGTTATATCGGGTGTGGGGTTAGATTCCAGAACACGCTTCTGGCTTCTGTTTTTTGGTTGATCACGGTAGGCCTTGATTGCTTCCTACAATGATCGTGGGCTACTTTTTCTTGATGCTGGTGTTCATGCAGGTTATGATTTTAGATTGCTCTGATACCAATTCAAGATCAAAACGGTGCACAAACACAGATGGTATTTCTCTCCAAACTTTCAATTGATTATCAAGAAAATAACTCAAAGCTTGACAACCAAGAACTAATACCCATACCACATCTTGGTAGGTGTATTTATAGACTCAAACCCTTAATTATCTCTAACTTAGTTATTAAGGATTTTACAATGTTTATCTCCTCTATAATTGAGGAATGGATACTTATCTTAAAGAAGCTTAATCCAATAATCTAGGATAAACATTTATCATCAATTAAGATTTATCCAAAGAAAGAAACCAACTTGCTCCAATCTTCGGGTCGACCCATGTGCTCGGGCCCATGCATGAACCACACCAATAGGATGTTCATTCTATGGCAAAAAATATATATATGTTTTAACATATGTTAATGAGAATATTAAGTCATACAGATCATCTCCTGGACTTGAACTTTGAAATCAAACCATGTTAGAACCTCATGCTTAGTTTACTTATTTATTGGTTGAGTGAACTTTGCAAGTTCGAAGGACGAACTAATATGATGCACCTGGGCATCACATAGATCAGCTTAAACATTTTGATTTTGTATCTTTTTTTTTGTTTTGTATCTTTTCTACTAGTTATAGTTGACTTCATCGAACCCATACAGTAGGTATTTTGATTTGTAATGGATAATGGTTCGACTAAACAAACCATGTTTAGTAAGAGTTAGAATGTTATATATATATATATATACACACACACACAAACACACACACACACACACACACACACACACACACACACACATATATATATATATAAAATAAGAATGGTTCTGGTGTACCTATTATAATATGTACGTATATATTAGTAAGTTAAGGAAATTAAGAATGGTTATATGCATCTGTAAGCGTAAGTCTAAATCATTATTTTCTCATGATTTAATTATTTTGTAGACCAATAGGTCGATACTAAACAGAGTAATATATATACAAAAAGAAAAAGTAAATTTGATTGAATACATTAATGAGTTTTAATCGACTCACAATGCTCAAATGAATGCTAAAAATAAAAAGGAAAAAAAACTGTTGCCAATTGTTTATGGAAGAAACAAAAAGGATAAATGTCTAATAATTTAATAAAGGATCTTTGTGTCTTGCCACCGGAACCCAATGAGTCGAACTAGTCAAGATATGTATGTTCAGTAGTATAACAACCTAAATGAAATTGTAGGTTCACGTACTTGTTGAGAACTTCTTAATTTTGTGGCTCCTAATTTTGAACTAAGGTACGGATTCCTGATTCCTGTCTCATATTTGATTTCCGTTCATCTCTAGTTTTGATTCCTATCATACGTAAATAGTGTGTCTTTGATTATGTTATAAGTAGCTAGACTATTTTATATTTCTGAAATTTGTTACCCGAGCTCTCCCTATCTTGGGGGTGACCAAGACGCGTTATTGCGGCATCAATAACGTGGCACCAACCGCGGCGGTGAGCTGAGATCACGGCGTCTCTAAAGAGGACTCTGGAATTATGGTGGCCGTCTTGTTATATTATTATTTCCTCATAGGCGTATGGATCGATCCTAGGTTAGTCCTGTATTTCCTGATGGATGGTTGCACACCACTCCATTTAGGACTTTGGTGAATAGTTTGTATGTCTGCCCATACTCCATTTCACATAGGTTCACGGGCTCGCTACATGTGTTCCATCTGTTCAGTTATTGTATGATATGATTATTAGCTCGGGTTATGTTCTATCTGATATATATATCTTATGCCCTCATATTCTCTGATTATCATCATGTCTGTTTATTTTTATTATCTGCTATTCCGTTCACTGAGCGTTATGCTCAGGCGTGCTTTTGTTTTCATGCACGTCAGGTCAGCAGGGTCATCCGGGAGGGGAGTGAAGAGTGGAAATCTGGATAAAGAAGACTGATATTTATTTATTTAGACTGATGTAATCGACTTTGCTTTTGGGTTTAAACTAGTGTTTTCTTTTGAAGTTTGGACTTTTCATCATTATTAATAATGGAAATGTGTTTCGGATTTTGATTACTATGATAGGGACATGTCAGCCTTCTCGGGTTGGGGTGTTACATACTTCTTACTGCTTAAATTATGACATAGAGAATCATGCCACTTCAGAGTGTTCATACAACAACTCTCCAACATCACAACACAGAAGAGGTCAAAAAATTTATCATCCATCAGAGTCATACTCAACGAGATCGGCGCATGAGTACTACAACATACATCATAGCTACTCTTCTCCACGATCACACCAGCATGGGTATGATTTTAAACATTATGATATTCATGATTATTGGACACCAAGACATTATCCTAGGTCATACATAGAACATAAGTATGATAGATATAGGAATAATGATTGGTATAATGGCTATCATAGAAGATGACATCCATCAAATTATTATAATCATGATTATAATTCTTATGATGAACATGATCATATGCCTAAAAGAAACAAACATGATCAAGGACAAAGATCTTTTACTATACCTCCATAAAACTTTCAAAAGCTAAATAGATTTTCTAAACCAACAAAAAGAATTTTAAAATCCAAACAAACTCCTTTTGTTTAACAAACTAAAGTTGAGTCAGTTGGTTTAAAACCAAAACAATATTGGAGAAAGAAAACAATTTTAGGAGGTGAATCTGATACATCATCAGATAAAGCAAAATCATACACATACGAGCAAGTCACATATAAAGATATAATGGACGACTCAGGACAGTATGACCTGGGTTGAAATATCTAACTGATTTGCTAGTGTGATAGGGACAGTTATGGAGGCCTACCAACCCAAGAATAGTTAGTAGTGGCTGATCCCTTCTCATGATGAGAACGTTCTTACTGTTCATGATATTATGATGCAACTGAGCCAAATGGAGCAGAAATTAACTAGAATTCAATGCAGGATATAAATCACTCACAGAAACTATGATGGCAATGCAAGAAACAACCGATGTTTCGTTCCATCTGCTTAGTCTAATTACATTGCTACATGGACTAATTGCTCATGATCTCTATTAAATTGATAACACATATGCCATTTCTTTATATTCTCAAAACAAAAAATCCTAAAAATTAGAAAATCAAGAAAAATCCAAAAAATATTTCTATTGAATCTTCCTGCATTTTCATGAGAAATGATAGTACACTCATTTACTATCTTTTGCATATATTTTTCAAATCAATAAAGACTGACAAGACTTTGTTTCATATGTCAGTAGGCTCAGCTTGGATCGAAGATAAGCATATTTATGATGAACTAAATCAATATGCATTGTGGACCAAAACCATCTTAGGATATTGGTAAGCAATGACTTTTCAAGTGTTTGCTTGTGTGGTTACCTAAACACACCATGCGAAAACGATTTATAAATTTCTCATTGATGAAAGCATCTGTTTTCCTTTGTTGTATGTAAGTACAGACCTGGAGTAAACATAAGGACAACTTCTGTTGTGCTAAGCACAGACCTAGTTGTCCTTACACTAAAAGTGTTGATGCTAAAAAGAATCTAAATGTGGATCAAAGCTAAAAGAATCCTGATATGGATCAACTTCTAATGTGAAGTATAAAGAATCCCAATGCGGATCAAATATAAAAGAATCTAAAAGTGGATCAAATCATGAGAATTTATACTTTAAGTAGCCTGGTTCAAGTTGTAATAAAGTGCCACTTGGCATTTCATGAGGAGGGTTATTCTTCCATACTTCTGTGTGTGGGGTACTCATTTAGCATATCTAATCAAACCTAAACATGATAAATTCACAAAGTGTTGAAAATAGATCCTTGTATGAGTTTAAAGGGACAAACATACTTATAATCAACTTTGTTCTTTGTCTATTTCTATTTCAATCTTTAAACATTCTTAGATGTAGAGGATTTTGGATTAGTATGATCTCATTTCAGTTGAAGGATCATGCTTGTAAATATCTTAATTTAAAAAAATCTAAAATACTAAAAAGATTTGTCATTTTTTAGCATTTTTCTTAGTTTTGGTAGATTTACATGTGTCATTGATTTAGGAGTGAAACTTCCATGCAACACGTCTACCGAGAGGATTTAAACTTTTACAGGTGATGAATTGCATGACATGCCTGAGTTTCTATTCAGTTCAAGATTTCAAGAAAACACTCCTGCTTCCTTTAAAAATCTCATGCTAGTCGCTGAGAACTAAGAATTCTCCTCTTGGTGTCTCATGCAAAAAAGTTCCTCACACTCCAAAGCTTTTGTTGAGGGGGAGTATATGTTAAGTCTGAATAATTTCTAATGCTTCTCCTTCACTTCTGAAGTTGAGATAAAGCTGTTGATATTGCTACCTGTGCAATCCATAGTGATGCACATGGGTGCATTTTCAAGTCTTAAAAACAATACTGGAAGATCAAACTAATAAAACATCCATCAAGTGTCGAGCCAAAGTCTTTATATTTCGAAACAAAGTCCTTTTTTAATGTGTTTTTATGAAGCTTCTAAGAAGATGCTACCAAAAAAAGGGAGAAGACTACACTTCAAGACTGCACGTCAATCAACATCCAAGGTTTTGATAATCATGAGGTTTTGGCAGCATCATCTTAGGGGGAGTATTATTAGACTATTTGAAGATGATAATTACCAAAACCTAAGTGCCAAATCTCATGATGATTACCAAAACCAACACGGTGAAGACATGCTAAAGATATGAACAAAACCAATGTTTTTAGAACCAGATCGGACGTCAACCGGATGCCTTACTAATTTGGTGGTCGGATCAGATTTAAGAACCAGATGACATCATAAATATATATAGTATATTATATGTATAGTTATATATATAATGATTATATAAGTAATTTATATATAATTTATATATGTATTTTATAGTTATATATAAAACTTACTATATGTGTATATCTAACACACTAATTTATGGTTCAAAACCCCAGTTTTACCTAAAAATAAAAAAAAACACAAAATCTGGTCCGGTTCCCGGTCCGACCATCGGTTCGACTAGACAAAACCGAACTATAGCTGACCGGACCGGCCACCGGACCGATCCCCGGTCGAACCGGTCGGACCGGCCGGTCCGATCCGGTCGTGAAAACCATGATCAAAATGAAGAAAATTGACCAACGTCAAATTTGGTCATCCGTGGTCAAAGTCAACAGTCAACATCAGCGGTCGTCTCGAATGACGTTAGCACCTGACAATCACGCATCAGCAATAGAGAATTTATCAGATTTAGAACTATATTTGTGTAATCATTTTGTACTTAATTGTAATTTTTTCTTATTTATGTAAAGACTATAAATAGACTAAGTGTAGTTATTTATACTAGAAGCTAACAATTAGAACAATCAAGAGTATTCACTAGAGAGTGAAATCAAGGTTGAGTGTGTATGAGAGAAAGTGTGCTCTTGAAAACTCCTTTGTAATTCTCTTGATATCATACATATGAATAAATGAAATTGATATGAATATATGATCTTCTTGAATTTGTTTATCATTCATTCCGCATCATAAATTCGATAAACGATAACAATACGATTGCAATATTCGATCCATCAACAGTATCATTTTCACATATATTATAATTATTCAATTTATCATTATCATCGAGAAATAAAAATTTTAAAATGTTACATGAGCTAGATTCGGATGTGATTAAAATTGAGAGGATAAGAGACCCATTCACCTAACCCTAGCTATATAATAAAACTTTTCCCCATCGCTTCTCGTTTTAGGGTTTTCATAAGAGTTTTAATGAGAGAAAGAAGGAATGGCAGCCGCCAACCCACCCACCACCCCGCAAAGGCTGACCACCACCCTCCGGTCACCCCATGGTAGCGACGCCACCCTCAACCGTCACTCACCTCTTCACCATTCTCCACATTCTAGCCCTAAGCCTTCATAATTAAACATCCATTATTCTTTATTTCAGCCCTAAACTCTTGAACCTAAGTAGATTTGACCATGGTGGTGGTCCATGACGGCTGTGGATGTGATTAGTGGTCTCGATGGTGACGTTTGTAAGCCGTCAACATGCTGTTACTGGTTTCTCGAATGCTCTTGATGGCTCAGGGGCCTCTCGATGCGATGATGGGTGGCTATTGCTCTTAAATAACACATATATAAGAGCAAATAAAGCTTTATAAGTTAACCAAGAAAACAAATATAGTCTCTGTAATTCTAATAATTATTGAAAATAAATTATATAACATTAATCAACTTGCATATAACAACGACCATCATAATTAGAACACCTTAACAAACCAACGGAGCTGAATCTCACGCCTGATAATATTACCCTGGCAATAAAGACTTATGACATGTCTATACTTAGGATTGCCATGGTGAATGCCTACACATAGTTATTAGATGACAACATTGATATATGAATACTTGTAAGAGAATCAGGTGAGTCTTCACAGGCCAATTTTATTTAAATTACTTTGAGGGGAAAACATGTTTATGATATTTTTCAGATTTCAATACCTGATTGAGCTTTTGACAAGTCATTCATACATGAAAAATCAATTAAAAATACATTTTTAATCAAGGCGAATGAGTGACAACACTATTATCTATTTTTTCCAAGATGATTGTCGTTTATAAATGTATTTCGTTGAATGTCACGAAGTTAAGAAAACAACTATGGTGTTTAAGTAAACACATACACCTTATTATGGTTCATGTTATGAGGACATGACAGGTCTGTTATTACAATTCAGAATACAAATACTTTCATTTTCAGTGAGTTTCATCACCATGTTTACTTTTAAATGTTTGATAACTATGGGGGAAATCATACACATACTTTTTTTCATACGATAACAATAAAACAAGACCCGACCTTTATACATGAGTTTACATTTGGAGCTCGAAATTCCCCGCTACATTTCATTTTACCATTAAATATGGATTTAGCCTGGAATTCTATGAATAGTACTATTGGCATTGACATTCCATGTCATGGTTAGTGTCACACCCTCAAAATCCACGTGTGTGGTTTTACCGTGAGACGTGTGAACAAACCAGGATCCAAGTCATTAGTTACTTAGAACGACACTATATGCAATATTTAAAATAAATCAGAGTTTGCAACTTTAGAATACTCGCGGAAGGGTTTTGTAAATAAGTTAAACCCCAAAGTAGTAGAAATGTAAAATTGGAAAAACACGCTGTAACAACCCCTCCTCGACCTTTACAAAAAGATGTGGAAATTTTTCTAAGTCATGCGCCTGAACAGTGCTCATGCGCCTAAACAGCACCCATGCGCCTGGACGTGCCCATGCGGCTAAGTCTTTGGCGTTTCAGAAGTGCTCATGCGCCTAAACAGTTGTCATGCGCCCACACAGTTGTCATGCGCCTAAGTCCCAGACGCCCAAACAGTTGTCATGTGCCCAAACAGTTGTTATGCGCCCAAACAGTTGTCATGCGCCTAAGTCCCAGGCGTCCAAACAGTTGTCATGCGCCCAAACAGTGGTAATGCGCCTAGAATTTTTCCTATGTATTCGCGTATATATTCCACTTCTGATTATTTTCCCACACTTATCCTATATCAATTATGGATATTTAACAATGTGGAAACTTATTCCGGTATATAAACTATCTTTTGTACGGATTATCTGAGGCAATTTCGGATATATAAGTTTTCAATACTTAGATATATTCGAATGTGGTGTGCCGTGCACACCCGCGGCTTAATAATAATAATAAAGAATATGAATACAACAAATAAAATAAACCATCTGCATGGCCATCCATAATCCACCAACCAAATACAATCTGCGAAACCCACTTTCACACTCCACATTTTCTCTCCTTTCTATACATGCAAACCACCGTTTTATATTTTTTATATCTCACATTCTCTATCTCTCAGAATCTCTCCACTCTCTCTCTCTTCTTTCGTTTAACCGAGAACACAAACGCACACACATCTTCATTCTTCTTCCTTCTAGCGAGAACATTCAAGATCATCCGTTCATCACCCAAAGTGTAAGTGCCCTCGAACTTCTATATTCTAAACCTTCGAATACTCGCCTTTATACTACCCCAAACCTTGTTCTATTTGTTCAACAGAAAACTTGCGGCTGTGTTCGTGACCCTAAGGAGATTCTCAGCCCCGAACCTCATCCTCTTTGGAACTCAAACTTCATACGAGGTACCACTCTCGAAAACCCACGAGCCTAAGGTCGATATACAAGGATTCTACCTTGTATATCCTCATATTATGTGTTTGAGCAACACTCAACCGTATGTTTCTATGATTAAACCTTGTAAACCTATCTAAAAACAGTGAAATAAACATATTTACAATCTGGGTTTGAGGTTACAAATGATACCACCATGATAGAAGTATAGATATAATATTGACACTAGTGTAAATGGTGTAAAAACACCCGATTTTAGTAGTATCCATGTAAAACCGAGACTTAAGGATAGATTCCAGTAAGTTTAGGACTTAGAATACTTGGAAAACGAGCTTGAATGATTGGAAAGTTTAGTAAGATATGCTATGGCTATGATACACTAGTTCGGTGACCCGAAATATGAAAATAACCAAAGAAACAAGCCATAACATGAACAACTTAGGACCTAAGAATTTTCCAGGCCTTAGACTAATTATTTTAGTAATAGAAATCGAATTTGGTGAATTTTTGGGTTAATATGTAATTCTACGAATTTATTTAACAAAAGTAAACGAACCAGTCATCGGAAACTTGTGATCTAAACATCACCAAGTAGAATCTGATATTTTGAGGTTCTAACAGGTTCAAATAGACATTAAAAGCTTAAGAAATTATAAGGGGTCAAAATTTGTAAAGAGACAAACTTCAGGGTAGAAAATATAAATTTTGAAACTCGAGGGGCCAAAAGTGTAAATTCTGCATCTTAATAAAATTTCAGCAACCTCATGACCAGAAACTCAAATTAGGCTCATTCATATGATAATAAACTTATAAGAACCATAAAACTTGATGTACACACGCTAAAACTCTAACTTTCCTAAAAAGGAAACTTTTGACGCAAACCTCTAAAAAACAAAGTCACGTACGCCCTCACTATAAAATGATACTAAATTATGTTTCTAATAATTTAGGAATCTATAGCTTATTACTTGAATTATGATTATAGGGTGCTAGGACTTGAAACTATCTGTGACTGTGGAACCTGACTGATATTAAGGTGAGTTCTCGTGTCCCCGTTTTACTTTGGTTTTGGGGATGAAGTATGCTCTTTTAAACTGAAACTATTATTTGTGATACTATATGATGCTTATGTTGTGGATTTTGATGATACCTGCTGATACATGAATCACAATCATTAATTCTTTTATGAACCGCTTGTTTATATGGATAGATCTATCTGGGGAATCCCCCACACACAGTGGCTCCCGCTACAGGGAGGAACCCCCACTGAGATCCTGAGGGATCGTTTGTGGCATGTGACAAGTTTTTATAAGATACAATCATGGACCATCCGGCAGGTACGGTCCACTGCTTTGAGGCTCAGTTCTCCCCTTTGGGGTTAACCGATACAACATAACTTTAGAAGAGGCTAGCCGGGACTGAGTGCAGGGTTGATTGTGGCCCCATAACAGCATAATTAATACTAAAACTTAAACATGTGGACTTTAAGAGTCCCTTTTGCTTTTCTGAAACTATAACCGTTTAAACTCACCAACTTTTTAGTTGACACAAATCTTTTTGAGCATGTTTTAGGTAATCTTTGATAGAAGTCTAGCTTGTTTTGGAAGATGCTTGGATGACTTAGTACCCTGACCTTATGGCATTATAGACTCTACCTTGAACTTTTGAACAATTTGTAATGATTGGTGCTTTAAAATTATGTACTTTTAACGTAAAACAATTGATGTAACTGAGCTAAGCTGTTTAGTCTCGGATTTCATTTTAAGTTATTATAATGCCATGCGATTTCTCTACTTGTGTGCTCTTATGATGGTTGTTTCCACTGCCACATCTCTTGCTAGTCTGTGACGTCCCACCCTCCTTGGGCCCGAGGTGTGACAGATTGGTATCAGAGCCACAGGTTGTAGAGAAATCGGGAATATCTTAGTAGACCCTAGGCTACAACCCTGATACAGTAGGACTGTCCTTGCTTGGGTAAATGTTGGGGTGAGCGGGTTGGATAAATTGATGATTACACTTGATCAATGTAATCATGAATTTATCAGACGCGTAAATTCCAGCACAAAGCCTAAGTGTGACCTTTGGATTAGATGACTTGAGGAATTCTATTAACACAGTCAAAAATTAAATTTTAATTGAACTTTTATGAGATATTACTGCTTACTGATGCTATTACTAATAGATACAACTTTTATGAGATATTACCGCTTACTAATGCTATTACTAATGGATACTAACTCTATGAGATACTACTGCCATCACTATTATTACTAGTACTATTACTATGATCATGAGCTATAAGAAACAAAATTACTCATAACAATTTTTACAGGATAATCATACTATGGCTGATAGAGGCAAAGCACCCGCACGCCCAATTGATGAGACTGCTCCTGTTAGGACACTCAGGAGGGTGAAGCCACAAACCGATACGAAGCATACTTGCGAATGTGCGGACATCCTGGTTGGCTATCCGCGACCTCTGACGTCACTGAGCCATCTGAAGAGTCGTCTCCGACATCACCTGCTAGGAGCCGGACGCGCTCCAACTCCCCACATGTTGTAGCTCCCACCCTCTCTCCTATTCCACCTATTAGGAATAGGGGTACCCGTGTTGTCACTCGGCCTAGGAAGAGTGCTAGGCCAGGACCTTCTGTTTCTTTTAGGATGCCTCCTCCCCCACCTCCTCAGACAAGAACCCCGACACCAGCACCACCTATGCTCGTGCCACCTAGACGTTTGTCTCATGACGAGTACTGGATGCCACCCAGGCATAGCATGCATGATGACCCTAGCATGCTCACTGGAGACCAGCACTCCCAGTCTAGCCGTCGGGCTACTGACTTCGGTCTATCAGACCCTACCTTGAGTGAGATACTGAGGACTATCCAGCGTCATGAGCTGACCCTACAGCATGCCACACGAACCTCCCAATCTGCCCAATTCTAGGCAATGATGGCGTCTCACAATGTTCAGCGCCTAGAGCAGGAGCAGAAGAAGAAAAGCTCGGGATGGTTCGGATGGCTGAAGAAGAAATGGCAGGGGTGATGGAGCTGGTATTTTGAATGAATGGCAGCAGGCTGCGAAACTATCTATCTATCTATTTAAGAAACTATTTCTATTTATGGGGGTGATGGCACCTTCCAATTTGTGAAACAATGGCGCTTATTATTATTATTATTATTATGTATGGTTGACTTTATGTTTGAGTTATCTATGAAACTATTGATTGATGATGCTAACTTTTGCAGGGTGAGTTATTTGAAACGTGCAAATCCTTATGTTGCGTGATTGATATTACTTATTGGTAGTTATCTTTGTATACTTTGAATGAAACATAAGTGCGTGATTGTAGTGCATAATAGGAATTATGAGATACAATGGGATACTAGAAACAAAATGTATGAGATACTAAACAAACTTATCTATGATACTATCAGAATGCCGCCAAGACGAGGAACTTGTGTAGGAAGGAGAGGTGCTACTCGGGGTAGGAACCAACCACCTACTCCACCAGGAACATCACATGGGGGTAACGCCCGCCAGGAGAATGATGAAAGGATTGCCAACCTGGTGGCACAGCAGATCGCCAATGCTATCTCGACGATAATCACCCAGATCAACGCCGATCGGGGACATACCACCGAGACTAACGGACCCAATAACAATGAAGGCAACCGTGAGGAAGCCGAAGCTATTAGGAATGGGTGCTCTTATAAAACATTCATGGCTTGCAAGCCAAAGGACTTCTATGGCACCGAGGGTGCAATTGAAACATGTAGGTGGCTGGATGAAATCGAAGCTGTGTTGGACATGAGCAAATGTAAGCTGGAGCACATGGTGAGATTTGCCTCTCAATCTCTCAAGGGACCAGTACTTGAATGGTGGAAAACCATCATTCAGCCTCGAGGTCGAGATGCTATTGGTAGAATGAACTGGTCTGAATTCAGGGAACTAACCACCGGCAAGTACTGCCCGATCAACCAGCTAGAGAGACTGGAGGCTGAATTTCTGAATCTGGAGATGAAAGGCCCGAACTACACTGAATACATCAACCGATTCCTTGCATTGTCCCGACTGGTACCACACTTAGTGATGCCAGAATCCAAGGGCGTAGCCCGTTTCATCTGGGGGTTACACCCAAGGGTGAGGGGCATGGTTAGGTCTTCCAGGCCTACAACTCTACAGGCTGCAGTCGACCTCACCAGTAGTCTGACCGACGACCTAGTAAGAGCTGGGTGGACTGAGCACAGGAGAACCTAGGATATGAAGAAGGCTGTGGAAGAGAGGAGGAAGTGGTTTGATACCAAGAAGGTGGTCGGCAGCAGTAGTGGCTCAAGCAAGAGACCTGGAAAAGAAGCAAGATGAAGTGACCATGGTGGAAAGGCTAGGAGGTTGTACCAAGGCACAAGCCCCTTCTGCAATAAATGCAAGCTTCATCACCAGGGGGAGTGCAACCCCATGCCTTGTTTTCGGTGCAAGAGACATGGCCACCTAATTAAAGACTATACCTATGAGCCTGGAAAGCAATGCTATGAGTGCGGAGACCCAGGGCATATGAGGAACAAATGCCCCAAGCTAGCAAGAGGCAAAGACACACGACCTAACAAGCCCAAGGGAAGAGCGTTTGTGATGGACCCAAATGGTGCCCGTAAAGAACCCGACGTGGTGAACGGTATGTTTCTTGTAAACAATCATCCTGCTATTGTACTATTGATACTGGAGCAACCACCAGTTTTGTTTCTACTACTTTTAGGTCTTTGATTGATTTGACTGCTTACACTTTGACCGAAACATACATCGTAGAACTAGCTGACGGTAATATAATAGAAACTAACAAAATCATCAAAGATTGCAAGTTGATTCTAGAGGGTAATTCCTTTGATATAGATTTGATGCCTATTAAATTAGGAGGTTTCGATGTAGTAGTAGGAATGGATTGGTTAGCTAAAAATAGAGCTGAAGTTGTATGTGATGAGCGTTTGCTTAAGATACCAATAGCCAGCGGGGAGATGTTAGTAGTCCATGGGGAAAGAAGCCACCCACTGTGTCCTATGATATCCCGCCTGAAGGCTAGTCAAAGCCTCAAGAAAGGACACGCAACCTTTATACTATATGTGATAAAGGCCAAGGGGGAAAAGAAGATTGAAGACATACCTGTGGTGTCTGAATACTTGGAAGTATTCCCACAAGACTTACCAGGATTCCCTCCAACCCGACAAGTCGAATTTCAGATTGATCAATTACCTGGCGCCGCACCGGTGGCTAAAGCTCCTTACCGACTCGCTCCTCCCGAAATGCAAGAGCTGATGCTACAAATCCAAAAATTGCTTGACAAGGGGTTCATACGACCTAGTGTCTCGCCTTGGGGTGCTCCGGTGCTATTTGTTAAAAAGAAGGACGGGACACTACGAATGTGTATCGATTATAGGGAACTGAACAAGCTTACCGTGAAGAACCGATACCCTCTTCCCAGAATTGACGACCTATTCGATCAATTGCAAGGAGCAAATTACTTCTCCAAAATAGACCTGTGATCGGGGTATCACCAACTAAAAATAAAGGAAGAGGACGTTCCAAAAACAGCTTTCAGAACCCGATATGGACACTATGAATACCTAGTCACGCCTTTTGGGTTGACTAATGCACCCGCAGCATTCATGGATCTCATGAACCGTGTGTGCCGCCCTGTAACGCCCGGAAAATTTTCTGATCGAGTCAGATGATAGTGATGGGCTCGGATGAAAACCATTTAATGAATATGGAGTGGTTGCGGGTATTACACCGAGTTAACCCTCCGGGTCACGAGTTTAACGAGTTTGGGGTCCCGGGAACGCCTGGCATATAAATAGATGGATCAGCTGAGCAACTCTCATTTTCACTCAAACGCCATTCTAGAGAGAGAAAGTGTAGAGAGAGAAAGTGCCGGATCGAAGCTCGAGTGGTCAATAATCGAAGGCTGGTGTTTGTGGACCCCAAAACTACAAGAATCAAGGTAAGAAACGTATCTAAATTGCCACATTTGGTGAAAAACCCGGGTTTGGGGTTTTTGGGGTTTCTAGTGGCAAAAAATCGCCCAAAACACGTTTTAGGGTATTAAAACGTGTAAGAAGCTTAGATATAGCTTCCTGGATGATAATGCAAGGGTTTGGGTGGAAAGGATTGGATTTTTGGGCTAAAACGAGCTGATTCGTAAATTTCAGCTCGTTCTGCGAAATTAAGGTCTCGTCCAGCGAAACTGTAAGTTCGTCCAGCGAAACTGGAGGAACCTACAGCGAAGTTACAGTTTCGCTGCAGCGAAACTATATGTTCGCACGAGCGAAACTATGGTTTCGCTGATGACTATGCCAATGTCCAAGTTGACCTTAGATATTGCGAAACTAGGGAATTCCAACGAAAGTTGGGCGCTCGAGGTAGCGAATCTGTCCAGCGAAACTGGCAGAATGCTGCCCAGCGAAACTAGCAGCGAAACTGCTAATTCGCCCGGCGAAACTACTGGCGAATTTACGGGCGAAACTACCTGCGAAATTAGTAGCGAAATTAGGCAGAAATTAACTCTTTTGAGTGTTAACTTATCTGCAGGCAGTGTAGTGTGACCCGCGTCTTACAGGCTTGATTGAGAAGCTGCTTGTCAAGCACAGGTGAGTTCTAGGACCCCTCATTTACTGGTTTTAAATGGTTTTGGGGCTGGAACACATATAAACTGGTTTAATGATGTATGTATGTATGACCCGTTTGGGTATAATGTTGTGTTATACGTTTATGGTATGATTGTGGACTCGACATGTTATGTAAGGTCTTAGTATGAGTCCCCACGGTCTTGGAAGGACAGTTAGTGCTACTGCACCAGGATGACACATAGTAAGTGCCTAGTGATGAATGATGACGTAGGCTATGTATGTACGAGGTTATGTATTATGATGATGATGATGCCTGTAAGATGTTAGGTATGACGATGTATGTATGACGATGATGACGATGTATGTATGGCGATGATGACGATGTATGTATGACGATGATGACGATGTATGTATGACGATGATGACGATGTATGTATGACGTGATGATGATGTATGTACGATGCTATGTATGACGATGTATGTATGGTGTGTGTGTGTTCCTATAATAATGATGTATGAATATCTTTCCATGACTTTACGTATTAATGAACGAACGAAGTATTATGTAACGTAAAGTGAAAGATAACGAAAGAGGAACACGATGATGAATGCATGTATTAACGAATGAACGAATGAATGAATGATGACGAATACATGCATTAATGAACGAACGAATTATGTCTTGCAAGCATTGAATAACGCGATTGGTCCTTCTATGTGATTGACCATGGTCATGGTACCTCTACCGCTTACCTCTAGTACCGGGCATACGCTCCCGTCATATGTTGATTACGGCCCGGTAGCTAAGACTGATTGGGGTGTAGCATATGGTATTGGTACAATTCACCTTTCAATGCGTGCAAGTAAGTATGAACGGGATTCTTGTCATTCGACCACCGTAATCATAGCCAAGTGCTATGAAGTGGGTAAAGCCTGACAGAATCCATACGAGAAGTTAAAGATGATGACATATAACGAATGATGAAGATAATAATGAATATTATCTCTGTGTACGTATGATGTTTGAACGCCTGCACGAAAGGATACTTTTAAATAAGTAAAAGTATATTTTATTATAAAACTAGAACTCACTCAGCAACGCTGACTTTTTATGTGTTTCCAGTTGGCAGGTAGCGTTGCTGGGGATGGCACGAGGCGGCTACTCAGCTCTTTTGGGATGGCATTCTCCATTTAATAATGATGCAACGTCATGCGTTGTGGGTCTATAACGCACGCAACTCATCACGTTGCATGCCATTATGAGATTTCTTGAGTATTCCCCCGGAAGGGATTATTTAAGAAATCTTCTTTAGATTTTGATAAGTTCGCCACGCATAGGATGCGTGCGCGTAGCACATGCAACGAAATATGTTGCATGTGTGTGTCAAGAGTATTCCGTCAGAGTTCCGATGTACGGAATTACTTAAGGAATATTCTTTAGTATAAAAATTATAAACTTTAAATGTTTGCACTTGATACCTCCTCTAGAGGTCGCTGTATGATCTTAGGAGGAGAGACAAAGTAGAGAAAGCTTCATTTTGTAATCGAGTCACTGATGTAATGACTATTATTAATGAATGAGAATGTATATATTTTATCATTTCCGCTGCGTTATTTATGATTATATACATTATGTATGTTTTATGTGCGATGAACCACCAACAGTAGGGCGCCCGGGAGCGGGGCCTTACAAGTTGGTATCAGAGCAAAAGTTTAAGTAAAATGGGTAAAATTTTCATAATAAACCTAAACTTAAACTGAGAATGGGACAGGGAGAATGAGAATGCCATCTGAGTAGCTGCGTGCCATCAGGTATTTTCTTAAGGTTAATTAAAGTATGTGCGTGTGAAATGTGGTTATGTGTGCTGTTAGATTTAGATACCGGTGTAGTCAGGAAGGGTAATGCTTGGGGTACGAAAAGTGGAGTAAGTGACTAATCACAACTGGCCACTGTAATTAGTAACTTACTGTACTTGACATAAACTGAGCTATTTCCTTGAATGACCGTGTTGGTATTTGAACCTTTCAGTGTGAGATAGAAGATGGTCGGTGGTAGATCATCTAAAGCCCCACTTGGTGGAGGCAGTGGCGGAAGTGGTGTGGAACCACGAGCCACAAGAGGAAGGCCTAGACAAGAGAAAAAGGTTCCTGAAGAACCTAATACTACACCTTCGGGGGAAAGGGATGAGAGTGATGATTTTAGGGCCTCGGTGAAGGAGGCAGTTGTCGAGGAGGTGCACCAGGTTATGCAGACGATCTTACCGTCCGTAATGACAGAGGTGTTAAAGGCAGTACGAGAGGATGAGAGACGGGGGAGAAACCAGTCCTCCGGTGGACAACAACAGGCAGGGGCAGAAACGGTATTGTCCGATGATGAGGAGGAAGAACAGGTACGGGAGACAGCCCGGGGCTGTGATTACGGGAAATTCATGAGGTGCAAGCCCCCAACTTTTGATGGGTCTGGTACTGCTACTGATGCTCACCAATGGGTGATGGAAATGGAAGCTGTCCTCGATATCAGTGATTGCCAGGAGGACAAGAAGGTGAAGTTTGCTACCCACTCTTTCACAGGGTCGGCTCTATGCTGGTGGAAAAATATAGTCCAAGCCGAGGGTAGCAGGGCTATAGGGAAGATGAAGTGGGCTGAGTTGAAAAGGTTGGTGATCGAGGAGTTCAGTCCTCGACGGGAAATGGATAGGATAGAGAGAGAGTTCCTGCAGTTGGAGGCGGGGACGATGACCCACCAACAATATACCACTAAGTTTAACGAGTTGGCGCTGTTGGTGCCAGAGCAGGTGACGCCGGTGTCCCGAAAGATCAACCGGTATATTCAAGGGTTGCCAGCCGAAATTCGTTGGCATTTGATTTCCGCTCGACCGAGTACTTTCAGGTCGGCGGTGGATTTGGCGGGAAGGTTGTATGATGAGAGAGCTGCGTTGGTGAAAGCTGAGGGTGGAAAGAAGGCAGGTGGAGAGAAGGGCTGGCAGGGAAAGAGGTTTGGTCGAGGTGATACCTCGACAAGTAACAAGAAGGCAAGGGTAGACGACCGCCGAGTGGTCGTGAAGGGAGCGGGGTTGAGGAAATGTGTACAGTGTGGGAAAGAGCACTCGGGGGAGTGCAAGTGGGGATCCAACCTCTGCTTTAAGTGTGGGAAGACGGGACATATATCAAGGATTGCCGGATGGGCAAATGTTTTAACTGTGGGGAAAGTGGTCATATGAGCCGAGATTGCAAGAAGCCGAGGGCTGAGGGCTCTGGGGAGAAGAAGACGGGAGGAGAAGCACCGAGGGCAAAGGCTAGGGCGTTCACGATGACGCAGGAGGAGGCTAGAACGGACCCTGACGTTGTGTCCGGTACGTTCCTAATAAACCAAATTTTAGCCTCTGTGTTATTTGATTCGGGTGCCAGTAGAAGTTTTATTTCTACTACCTTCTGTGCTAAACTACCTGTTAGGAGGAAATGCCTTGATAAGTCCTTTGACGTAGAAACCGCTATTGGTAAGTCCACTAGGGTTATGGATGTGATAGAGGGCTGTACTATAGAATTAGAGGGCCATAGGTTTGCTGCCATGTTACATGTGATGCCTCTAGGAGGATTCGATGTAGTGTTAGGAATGGACTGGTTAGCAACCTACGAAGCGAATATCGTGTGCCGAAGGAAGATGATTAGACTGACGGCGACCGACGGAAGTCCGGTGACGATTTATGGCGATCGAGTTACGACAATTCCGAAGGTGATCTCAATGGCGGTGGCGGGAAAGTGTATGAGGCGTGGATGTAGCGCCTACTTATGTTATGTAAAGAACGTAGAGACGCCAACACCACAGCTATGCGATGTACCAGTGGTGTGTGACTTTCCAGATGTGTTTCCCGAAGACTTATCGGGTTTGCCACCTGACCGGGAGATCGAATTCCAGATCGACCTGATACCGGGTGCCCAACCTGTCGCGAAAGCACCGTATCGCTTGGCTCCGACGGAGATGAAAGAATTGATGGATCAGTTGCAGGAGCTGCTGGAAAAGGGGTTTATTCGACCGAGTATCTCACCTTGGGGTGCTCCGGTTCTGTTCGTAAAGAAGAAGGATGGTAGTATGCGGATGTGCATCGACTACCGCGAGCTGAATAAGCTGACGGTGAAGAACAGATACCCCTTACCAAGAATCGATGACTTGTTTGATCAGCTCCAGGGTGCCAGTTGGTTTTCGAGGATAGATCTTCAATCTGGCTACCATCAATTAAAGGTGAAGGAACAAGATATCCCTAAAACAGCCTTTCGTACGCGCTATGGTCACTACGAGTTTCTTGTCATGTCTTTTGGGTTGACCAATGCGCCGGCTGCTTTTATGGATTTGATGAACCGAGTGTGCCGGCCAATGTTAGATAAATCAGTGATTGTGTTCATCGATGATATCCTGATTTATTCGAAAAGCGAGACAGAGCATGTCGACCACATTCGGGAGGTATGGAAACGTTGAGAAGGGAGAAATTGTATGCCAAGTTCTCCAAGTGCGCCTTTTGGCTACGCGAGGTGCAATTTCTGGGTCACGTAGTGAATGCAGAAGGAATAATGGTGGACCCAGCAAAGGTTGAGGCCGTGATGCAATGGAAGTCACCGAAGACGCCAACCGAGATTCGCAGCTTCTTGGGGCTGGCGGGCTACTATAGAAGATTTATTCAAGACTTCTCCAAGATAGCCTCACCTTTGACAAAATTAACTCGCAAGGATGTAAAGTTCGTGTGGGGTCGAGAACAGGAGGACGCTTTTGAGGAATTAAAGATGAGACTTACACAAGCTCCTGTCTTGACATTGCCCGAAGGAAATGAAGACTTAGTGGTCTATTCGGATGCATCCTATTCTGGGCTAGGTTGTGTATTGATGCAACGCGGAAAGGTCATAGCCTATGCGTCTCGACAATTGAAGACCCACGAAGTCAATTATCCCACGCACGATCTAGAACTAGCTGCGGTGGTTTTCGCGTTGAAGATTTGGCGACACTATCTATACGGGACGAAGTGCACCATCTTCACGGACCACAAGAGCTTGAAGTACTTCTTCGAGCAGAAAGATCTGAACATGAGGCAGAGGCGGTGGTGGAGCTGATAAAAGATTATGATTGTGAAATCCATTACCACCCGGGTAAGGCCAACGTGGTGGCTGATGCCCTTAGCCGGAAGGAAAGGCCCGAACCGATTCGGGTGAAGGCTTGCCAGCTGATTATGACCTCAGACGTGATGACGCAGGTTAAGGAGTTCCAAGACGAGGCTTTGAAGGAAGATCGTCTAAACTCCGAAAGGATGAGAGGTCTAGTTACAGAACTGGGTGAGAACACTCTAGGTGTTAAGACCCGATTTGGGCGAGTGTGGATTCCTCGGTACGGGGATCTACGTGGAAAGATTATGGATGAGGCTCATAAGACTCGATATTCCATTCACCCCGGTGCTACCAAGATGTACCAAGACATGAAGAAAGATTATTGGTGGCCAGGCATGAAGCGCGATGTGGTGGAATATGTGAGTAAGTGCCTGACTTGTTCACAGGTAAAGGCCGAGCACCAGAAACCGTACGGGAAGATCCAACCATTGGATATACCCGAGTGGAAGTGGGAGCACATCACCATGGACTTTATTACGAAGCTACCACGTACCCCAAAAGGGTATGATGCTATATGGGTGATAGTGGACCGATTGACGAAGAGTGCCCACTTTCTACCGATCCGCGAGACGTATTCATCTGAAAGATTGGCGGATCTATTCATCAAAGAGATTGTAGCTCGTCATGGCGTACCGGTGTCTATTGTGTCTGACCGTGACACCCGGTTCACCTCCAAGTTTTGGAAGAGATTTCATGATGCAATGGGGACGAGGCTACATATTAGTACGGCATATCATCCTCAGACAGACGGTCAGTCTGAGAGAACGATCCAAACACTCGAAGACATGCTTCGGGCGTGCGTGATCGATTTTGGAGGAAGTTGGGACGATCACCTGCCGTTAGCAGAATTCTCGTACAATAACAGTTACCATGCCAGTATTGGCATGCCACCCTACGAGATGTTATACGGTAGGAAATGTAGGACGCCCGTATGTTGGGGAGACATTGGACAGAAGGAACTGGGAGGCGTCGAGGTAGTGGAAGCAACGACTGAAAAGTTAGAAAAGATCAAAGCCTTCATGAAGGCGGCGAAAGACCGACAAAAGTCGTATGCTGACAAGAGGCGAAGACCGATAGAGTTCAAGGTCGGTGATCGAGTCATGTTAAAGGTTTCGCCTTGGAAGGGAATCATTAGGTTCCGAAAGCGGGGAAAACTGAGCCCGCGGTATATAGGCCCTTTCCGAATTATCGCCCGTGTGGGAGAGGTGGCCTATAGGTTGGAGCTACCAGATGAGCTGAGTGGAATTCACCCGACCTTCCACGTATCTCATCTGAGGAAATGTTTAGCTGATGAAGATATGGTCGTTCCGCTGGAGGATATCGAAGTAGATGAACGGCTCAACTATGTGGAGCAACCAGTGGCGATCATTGATAGAAAAGAGAAACGGCTAAGAAACAAAGTGGTTCCTCTTGTGCGCGTACAGTGGAAGCACAGGAAGGGATCGGAGTCTACGTGGGAGACTGAAGAAGAGATGAGACAGCATTACCCACGTTTGTTCAAAGAGTGACAGGTTTCGGGGACGAAACCTAAATAAGGGGGGTGGACTTGTAACGCCCGGAAAATTTTCTGATCGAGTCAGATGATAGTGATGGGCTCGGATGAAAACCATTTAATGAATATGGAGTGGTTGCGGGTATTACACCGAGTTAACCCTCCGGGTCACGAGTTTAACGAGTTTGGGGTCCCGGGAACGCCTGGCATATAAATAGATGGATCAGCTGAGTAACTCTCATTTTCACTCAAACGCCATTCTAGAGAGAGAAAGTGTAGAGAGAGAAAGTGCCGGATCGAAGCTCGAGTGGTCAAGAATCGAAGGCTGGTGTTTGTGGACCCCAAAACTACAAGAATCAAGGTAAGAAACGTATCTAAATTGCCACATTTGGTGAAAAACCCGGGTTTGGGGTTTTTGGGGTTTCTAGTGGCAAAAATCGCCCAAAACACACGTTTTAGGGTATTAAAACGTGTAAGAAGCTTAGATATAGCTTCCTGGATGATAATGCAAGGGTTTGGGTGGAAAGGATTGGATTTTTGGGCTAAAACGAGCTGATTCGTAAATTTCAGCTCGTTCTGCGAAATTAAGGTCTCGTCCAGCGAAACTGTAAGTTCGTCCAGCGAAACTGGAGGAACCTACAGCGAAGTTACAGTTTCGCTGCAGCGAAACTATATGTTCGCACGAGCGAAACTATGGTTTCGCTGATGACTATGCCAATGTCCAAGTTGACCTTAGATATTGCGAAACTAGGGAATTCCAACGAAAGTTGGGCGCTCGAGGTAGCGAATCTGTCCAGCGAAACTGGCAGAATGCTGCCCAGCGAAACTAGCAGCGAAACTGCTAATTCGCCCGGCGAAACTACTGGCGAATTTACGGGCGAAACTACCTGCGAAATTAGTAGCGAAATTAGGCAGAAATTAACTCTTTTGAGTGTTAACTTATCTGCAGGCAGTGTAGTGTGACCCGCGTCTTACAGGCTTGATTGAGAAGCTGCTGTCAAGCACAGGTGAGTTCTAGGACCCCTCATTTACTGGTTTTAAATGGTTTTGGGGCTGGAACACATATAAACTAGTTTAATGATGTATGTATGTATGACCCGTTTGGGTATAATGTTGTGTTATACGTTTAAGGTATGATTGTGGACTCGACATGTTATGTAAGGTCTTAGTATGAGTCCCCACGGTCTTGGAAGGACAGTTAGTGCTACTGCACCAGGATGACACATAGTAAGTGCCTAGTGATGAACGATGACGTAGGCTATGTATGTACGAGGTTATGTATTATGATGATGATGATGCCTGTAAGATGTTAGGTATGACGATGTATGTATGACGATGATGACGATGTATGTATGGCGATGATGACGATGTATGTATGACGATGATGACGATGTATGTATGACGATGATGACGATGTATGTATGACGATGATGATGATGTATGTACGATGCTATGTATGACGATGTATGTATGGTGTGTGTGTGTTCCTATAATAATGATGTATGAATATCTTTCCATGACTTTACGTATTAATGAACGAACGAAGTATTATGTAACGTAAAGTGAAAGATAACGAAAGAGGAACACGATGATGAATGCATGTATTAACGAATGAACGAATGAATGAATGATGACGAATACATGCATTAATGAACGAACGAATTATGTCTTGCAAGCATTGAATAACGCGATTGGTCCTTCTATGTGATTGACCATGGTCATGGTACCTCTACCGCTTACCTCTAGTACCGGGCATACGCTCCCGTCATATGTTGATTACGGCCCGGTAGCTAAGACTGATTGGGGTGTAGCATATGGTATTGGTACAATTCACCTTTCAATGCGTGCAAGTAAGTATGAACGGGATTCTTGTCATTCGACCACCGTAATCATAGCCAAGTGCTATGAAGTGGGTAAAGCCTGACAGAATCCATACGAGAAGTTAAAGATGATGACATATAACGAATGATGAAGATAATAATGAATATTATCTCTGTGTACGTATGATGTTTGAACGCCTGCACGAAAGGATACTTTTAAATAAGTAAAAGTATATTTTATTATAAAACTAGAACTCACTCAGCAACGCTGACTTTTTATGTGTTTCCAGTTGGCAGGTAGCGTTGCTGGGGATGGCACGAGGCGGCTACTCAGCTCTTTTGGGATGGCATTCTCCATTTAATAATGATGCAACGTCATGCGTTGTGGGTCTATAATGCACGCAACTCATCACGTTGCATGCCATTATGAGATTTCTTGAGTATTCCCCCGGAAGGGATTATTTAAGAAATCTTCTTTAGATTTTGATAAGTTCGCCAAGCATTGGATGCGTGCGCGTAGCACATGCAACGAAATATGTTGCATGTGTGTGTCAAGAGTATTCCGTCAGAGTTCCGATGTACGGAATTACTTAAGGAATATTCTTTAGTATAAAAATTATAAACTTTAAATGTTTGCACTTGATACCTCCTCTAGAGGTCGCTGTATGATCTTAGGAGGAGAGACAAAGTAGAGAAAGCTTCATTTTGTAATCGAGTCACTGATGTAATGACTATTATTAATGAATGAGAATGTATATATTTTATCATTTCCGCTGCGTTATTTTATGATTATATACATTATGTATGTTTTATGTGCGATGAACCACCAACAGTAGGGCGCCGGGAGCGGGGCCTTACACGCCCGTACTTAGACAAGTTCGTGATCATATTATTGATGACATTTTGAGCTACTCTCGGATTAAAGAAGAACGCGAGAGACATCTCCGGATAATCCTTGATCTACTCAAGAACGAGCAATTATAAGCAAAATTTTCCAAATGCGAGTTTTGGATGCGGGAAATTCAATTTCTTGGTCACGTAGTGAATGAGGATGGAATCCAGGTGGATCCATCAAAGATAGAGGCTATTAAAAACTAGAAAGTCCCCGAAACTCCTACCGAGATCAGACAATTTCTTGGTTTGGCTGGCTACTATAGGAGGTTTATCAAGGACTTCTCGCGAATGGTACAACCTTTAACTACGTTAACCAAGAAGGATGTGACCTACGAATGGGGACGGGAACAGGATGAAGCCTTTAATCTATTAAAAGAAAAAACTATGTAGCGCACTTATCCTTACCCTACCAGAGGGAACCGAGGACTTCGTAGTTTATTGTGACGCCTCGTGTCAAGGGTTTGGCTGTGTGTTAATGCAGCGGGAGAAAGTGATCGCCTACGCGTCCAGACTGTTGAATGAGCATGAAAGGAATTACACGACGCACGATTTAGAACTGGGTGTTGTGGTGTTTGCACTCAAAATATGGAGACACTACCTTTATGGTACTAAGTGTGTCATCTACACTGATCACAAAAGCATGCATTATATCTTAAATCAGAAGATGTTAAACATGCACCAAAGAAGATAGGTAGAGTTGCTAAGCGATTACGAGTGTGAAATCCGCTACCATCCTGGCAAGGCAAATGTGGTTGCTGATGCCTTAAGTAGAAAAGAACGGGAAAAACCTCTTCGCGTTCGTGCTCTAAGGATGAGCGTGTACACTAGCCTTGTTGCTAGGGTAAAAGAAGCACAAAGGGGAGCTTTCAATGAGAATAACCTGACGGGTGAGATGTTAATAGGGATGGAGAAGCGTCTGAAAATGGACAACGATGGGCTATACAAATGCGAAGGAAGAACGTGGATACCTAATCATGGCGGTATTAGGACTATAGTCTTGGACGATGCTCACAATTCTAGATATTCGATTCACTCGGGAAGCGATAAGATGTATCAAGACTTGAAAGCACTTTTCTGGTGGCCCGGACTAAAGAAATCTATCGCCACCTATGTGAGCAAATGTCTAACATGTGCAATGGTAAAGGCTGAAAACCAAAAACCATCGGGAACCCTACAGCAACCCGAAATCCCGGAATGGAAGTGGGATAACATCACCATGGATTTTGTCATGAAACTACCAAGAACGTCTCGCGGTCATGATACAATTTGGGTAGTTATAGACAGTCTTACCAAATCAGCCCATTTCTTACCAATTCAAGAAGACTATGAGATGTCAAAGTTAGCCCGAATCTACATTGACGAAATAGTGACTCGGCATGGAGTGCCGCTCTCGATCATCTCTGATCGTGATAGTCGTTTCACGTCACAATTCTGGAGATCTCTCCAACAAGCTCTAGGGACTCGTCTCGACATAAGCACAACGTATCACCCTCAAACTGACGGGCAAAGTAAAAGAACTATTCAGACCCTGGAAGACATGCTGAGAGCTTGCGTGATTGACTTTGGCGGAAGCTGGGATCGCCACCTTCCTCTAGTGGAATTCTCCTATAATAATAGTTACCACACGAGCATAAAAGCTGCCCCGTATGAAGCCTTATACGGCAGGAAATGTCAGTCACCATTGAGTTGGAATGAGATAGGTGATAGCCAAGTGATGGGACCTGATATTATGATGGAGACCATTGAGAAAATAGCCAAGATTAAGGAACGGCTGAAAACAGCCAGAGACCGTCAAAAGAAGTATGCTGACAGGAGACGAAAACCTCTTGAATTTCAAGTAGGTGATAAAGTAATGTTGAAGGTCGCACCATGGAAAGGAGCTGTGAGATCTGGCAAGAAGGGCAAGCTAAGCCCAAAGTATATTGGACCATTTGAAATTCTAGCAAGAGTTGGTCCAGTAGCATACTAGCTCAGACTACCTGAGGAGCTGAGCTACATACATAACACTTTCCATGTATCAAATTTGAAGATGTGTCCGGTAGACAAAGCCTTGAAATTGCCATTGAAAGAAGCAAGAATAAATGACAAATTAAACTTTGTTGAGGAACCCATAGAGATCACTGACCGATTGGTCTAAAAACTTAGGCGAAGTCGCATACCCAAGGTGAAGGTAAGATGGAACTCTAAACGAGGACCTGAGTTTACATGGGAGCGGGAAGATGAGATGAGAAGGGAATACCCATACCTCTTCAAACCCGACCGTTCAGAGACTAAACAGAAACAAAATTTCGAGATGATATTTTCTAAATGGTGGGAGAATGTAACAACCCCTCCTCGACCTTTACAAAAGATGTGGAAATATTTCTAAGTCACGCGCCTAAACAGTGCTCATGCGCCTAAACAGCACCCATGCGCCTGGACAGTGCCCACGCGGCTAAGTCTTAGGCGTTTCAGTTGTCATGCGCCCACACAGTTGTCATGCGCCCACACAGTTGTCATGCGCCCACATAGTTGTCATGCTCCTAAGTCCCAGACGCCCAAATAGTTGTCATGCGCCCAAACAGTTGTCATGCGCCCAAACAGTTGTCATGCGCCTAAGTCCCAGGCGTCCAAACAGTTGTCATGCGCCCAAACAGTGGTAATGCGCCTAGAATTTTTCCTATGTATTCGTGTATATATTCCACTTCTGATTATTTTCCCACACTTATCCTACATCAATTATGGATATTTAACAATGTGGAAACTTATTCCGGTATATAAACTATCTTTTGTATGAATTATCTGAGGCCATTTCGGATATATAAGTTTTCAATACTTAGATATATTCGAATGTGGTGTGTCATGCACACCCGCGGCTTAATAATAATAATAAAAGAATACGAATACAACAAATAAAATAAACCATCTGCATGGCCGCCCATAATCCACCAACCAAATACAATCTGCGAAACCCACTTTCACACTCCACCTTTTCTCTCCTTTCTATGCATGCAAACCACCGTTTTATATTTTTATATCTCACATTCTCTATCTCTCGGAATCTCTCTACTCTCTCTCTCTTTCTTTCTTTTAACTAAGAACACAAACGCACACACATCTTCATTCTTCTTCCTTCTAGCGAGAACATTCAAGATCATCCGTTCATCACCCAAAGTGTAAGTGCCCTCGAACTTCTATATTCTAACCTTCAAAGACTCGCCTTTATACTACCCCAAACCTTGTTCTATTTGTTCAACAGAAAACTTGCGGTTGTGTTCGTGACCCTAAGGAGATTCTCAGCCCCGAACCTCATCCTCTTTGGAACTCAAACTTCATACGAGGTACCACTCTCGAAAACCCACGAGCCTAAGGTTGATATACAAGGATTCTACCTTGTATATCCTCATATTATGTGTTTGAGCAACACTCAACCGTATGTTTCTATGATTAAACCTTGAAAACCTATCTAAAAACAGTGAAATAAACATATTTACAATCTAGGTTTGAGGTTACAAATGATACCACCATGATAGAAGTATAAATATAATGTTGACACTAGTGTAAATGGTGTAAAAACACCCAATTTTAGTAGTATCCATGTAAAACCGAGACTAAGGATAGATTCTAGTAAGTTTAGGACTTAGAATACTTGGAAAACGAGCTTGAATGATTGGAAAGTTTAGTAAGATATGCTATGGCTATGATACACTAGTTCGGTGACTCGAAATATGAAAATAACCAAAGAAATGAGCCATAACATGAACAACTTAGGACCTAAGAATTTTCCAGGCCTTAGACTAATTATTGTAGTAATAGAAATCGAATTTGGTGAATTTTTGGGTTAATATGTAATTTTACGAATTTATTTAACAAAAGTAAACGAACCAGTCATCGGAAACTTGTGATCTAAACATCACCAAGTAGAATCTGATATTTTGGGGTTCTAACAGGTTCAAATAGACATTAAAAAGCTGAAATTATAAGGGGTCAAAATTTGTAAAGAGACAAACTTCAGGGTAGAAAATATAAATTTTGAAACTCGAGGGGCCAAAAGTGTAAATTCTGCATCTTAATAAAATTTCAGCAACCTCATGACCAGAAACTCAAATTAGGCTCATTCATATGATAATAAACTTATAAGAACCATAAAACTTGATGTACACACGCTAAAACTCTAACTTTCCTAAAAAGGAAACTTTTGACGCAAACCTCTAAAAAACAAAGTCACGTACGCCCTCACTATAAAATGATACTAAATTATGTTTCTAATAATTTAGGAATCTATAGCTTATTACTTGAATTATGATTATAGGATGCTAGGACTTGAAACTATCTGTGACTGTGGAACCTGACTGATATTAAGGTGAGTTCTCGTGTCCCCTTTTTACTTTGGTTTTGGGGATGAAGCATGCTCTTTTAAACTGAAACTATTATTTGTGATACTATATGATGCTTATGTTGTGGATTTTGATGATACCTGCTGATACATGAATCACAATCATTAATTCTTTTATGAACCGCTTGTTTATATGGATAGATCTATCTGGGGAATCCCCCACACACAGTGGCTCCTGCTACAGGGAGGAACCCCCACTGAGATCCTGAGGGATCGTTTGTGGCATGTGACAAGTTTTTATAAGATACAATGGTGGACCATCCGGCAGGTACGGTCCACTGCTTTGAGGCTCAGTTCTCCCTTTTGGGTTAACCGGTACAACATAACTTTAGAAGAGGCTAGCCGGGACTGAGTGCAGGGTTGATTGTGACCACACAACAGTATAATTAATACTAAAACTTAAACATGTGGACTTAAGAGTCCCTTTTACTTTTCTGAAACTATAACCGCTTGAACTCACCAACTTTTTAGTTGACACAAATCTTTTTGAGCATGTTTCAGGTAATCTTTGATAGAAGTCTAGCTTGTTTTGGAAGATGCTTGGATGACTTAGTACCCTGACCTCATGGCATTATAGACTCTACCTTGAACTTTTGAACAATTCGTAATGATTGGTGCTTTAAAATTATGTACTTTTGACGTGAAACAATTGATGTAACCGAGCTAAGCTGTTTAGTCTTGGATTTCATTTTAAGTTATTATAATGCCATGCGATTTCTCTACTTATGTGCTCTTATGATGGTTGTTTCCACTGCCACATCTCTTGCTAGTCTGTGACGTCCCACCCTCCTTGGGCCCGGGGTGTGACACACGCACCAAACCATGTTTAAAACAAGAATGTAATATAAACAGAAAATGTAGTAAATCATGTTTTCAAATGCATGCTCGACCTGTGCGTGCTTCTAAGGCAGCTGTTAACCTCAACCTGAGAATAACATACTAAAAGAGTCAAAATAATGGTTGGTGAGTTCAAGAGTTTGCGTTTAACATAATCAGTAGTAGTTGTAAAACATAATAAGTGCATTGAAATAGATAGCTAGTCTATATTCATAAGTAATAACCATAGTGATTTCGCGATCGAAGCTGACACGTGTTTTGTTTGTTTGCCTCCTATCACAACATACCAAGTTGTGAAGATGTTTGTGTTTAGGAAAATTTGCACCCGTTTGACCTCGAGTCGCACGGGTGGGGCTTGTCAGACTCAGTAGTACTACCCAACATTTCCTGCTAGTTATCATTATTAACAATCCGAAAGTGTGAGGGCTTTCATGGTATGCTACACTATGTTATACTAACACAACTTATCAATGTAAAGCGTTTGTAAGATAAAACAGTATGCCATCTCCCCCAAAAAGGAAGTAAGTGAAACAATGGGGCATGAACTTACCTGGTGTGCACATGAGTAAAACTAGCAACACAACTGAAGACTAGGAAGGCCCCTGTCAAAGGTTACCTAGATCACATAAGTTTGTAAGTACCAGACCAGAATAGCTAACCAAAACCTAAGTGCTTAAGAAACATTGACTCAAATGACTTTGAAATGGAAGTCAAAGTTGACTAGTTGACTCGTTTGATCCGTTGATGACATGTTAAGTTGCCTGCTTGTTCAAATCAATACTATACCATTAACAATTTTGTTTGCAACGATTACATACTAATCATGTACGTAAATCACATTATATATTTTAAAACCATAACACAATACTCAACTGTGACCTTTCGTAATTTTGTTAAATATATTGTTAAATGTCGTTATCTCTTGTAAGGGTTGTTTGTCACTAAAGCAAATACGGGGACTCATTTGTAATTTATCGTACCTTGATCTCTTTTATTCTTAAATAATTAAGTAATAATAATAATATATAATAATAATAATGGAAATAATACAAAAAATATATACTACTAATAATAGTAAAACATCATATAAGTGTTGATTGTAATAAATAAAAATAAACTAAGTTTAATGTTTTAAAACTTGTAATTACATAGTTGGACATGAATAACAGAAATTCAAAACCCCAAGAACTAAACTGAAATTTATTTTAAAACACAAACTATGGCTTTAAGTGATAAAACATAACCACAGGGACCAAAGTGTAACTTGTTTAAAACCAACCCCCTTCAACTCCCGTTTTTCCGGAGACCGGCCTTGGCCGCCTCCGGCCGAGCCCCGGCGGCCACCAAAACACTGTTTTTAGCCGCGATTTCAACCCTAAAACAATTCTAATCGATCCGTGATCCAGTTTCCAGCACAATAATGAGAATTAATTTGATATTAATTGGGATTTCAAAGCTTCAAACCCGAAACCGAAATACATAAAAATCTCAAATCAATTCTACACTCAAGACTCGTTATTAATCAAATTAATCATTCTCCAACGTTCTGCTAATCAATACGAATTCAATGGAGTGTTAATCACACATAATGAAGCTTTAATTTTGATCGAATTTTAACCGAAAACTCTCTGGTTTAACTCGAACTCGTTAGACATGAATCGGTGCAAATGAAGACTATATAAAAAAGGGGAAAGGTGACATTCGTTCTTTTCCAATTATATGTGCACTCAATTTCACCAAAAACACACCCGCATCAAACATTGATTCAAGAAAATGGTCGAAGCTTTGTTTCGAACCTTAAATCGTCAAACACAACCTTAACCAGGTAATTAAATGAGTCTTTTGATTCGTTTTTACACGTGGAACAAAAGCCCTATGGTTTATTTGATTGTTAACAACGTTTTGAGGTTCAATTGGATCCAAATTAAAACTAGGGTTCTTGGGTGAAATTGGGGGGTTTTCTGGGAAAAAGGATTTAAAAGTTGTTTCTGAAAATGTATACAAACCAGGGCTTCGGCTCGGTGGTTTGTGTGTTAGTTGCTATGGCAAAGGGCCCGGGTTCGAACCCGAGGTCCTGCCATATTTTTTGAAGTGTTTTTATTTTATATTTAGATTTCTGAAAAATATTTTAATATCATTAATAATCATATAAAAATCATTTTTAGTCAGAAAATAGATAAAATCATTTTCTTTAAAACTTTCTTAAAAAAATAATTAAGAAATTTCCATTTCTTTTATTTCAAAAATTATGAAAATTTTACAAAATACAATATATTACTAATCTCAAATTGTAATGAGTTTCATTTAATTTTTAAATATCTCCAATTTATAAATTCCTTATTGTTTTATAAAATATAGTTACCAATTTTTTATATACATCTTAAGAAAATAAATATATATATATATATATCTACATACTTAAAATGTACAGTTATTGTAATTAGAATAATTATTTTAATCATGTAAATCCATAAAATTACTATTTTATTTAAATGGTAAATAACACCCATTTGATAATAAAAGTTTAACTTTTATTAATAGTGTTAATCACTAAAATTCTTATCTAACCGTTTAAATACTAAATGATAACAAATAGTATCTATTTAACAAAAATCATGGGATAAATTGTTTACAAATATAACATTTTATCATGATTAACTTAATACGACATTCATTTAGGTTGAACGTTAACGAATCCTCGGGATTATATACAAGACCTTCTTATTTGACGTCCTTATTATCCATGTGAGTTTTCATATCCCATTTTATATTATTTCACAATTTTGGGATGAAATATGTTAACTTTATTATAATCACACTTGTAAATACGTTTCTACTCTTATAACACTTGTGCAATTCATCTTATTATGTCTAGTTATTTGAACACTTGTAATTATCATGTGATGACCCTTGTATATACAATCATTAACTATTGCTAACCTGACAACGTCGTAGATCTATGGGTCTGACAAGCCTATTTGGTGCTAAAGCCGAGATTATTGCCAGCTCCTAGTGTCGTATTCATGAGCACTATGGGAACCAAATACACTTAGCTAATCGTTTATCTTTATTGTGGCCATATTTGTCAAGGTTTGATTGTTATATTTGTTCATCCATCTTTATTTACTTTATTGAATAACCTATGATGTGAATGGCCATCTTTTGATATATATATCTATGTATGTTTAATCTATGAAAACTCACCAACATTATGTTGACTTTATTTTTAACATGTTTCAGGAAATGAACCTGTTTAAGTTGCTCTTGAAGACTTGATCACATCTAGGTTTGGACTTAGCTAATAAATAATGACACATATTGTCACACGATGCTATGAGGACTTTTATATTTTGTTACTTGAAACTTATGTTATTTTCTTGTTGTATGTCATGAATCTTGGAAACTTATAATAGTGACATTTTTAATTAGCATTGTGTGGCATGAACAATCTTAACCCTCACATCTCGATGTTTCCGCCGTTAAGGTTGGGGTGTGACAACCCAAGCACAGACTTGTGCTTTATGCATCATATTTGTACAGTTCCCAAGAAAACCTAAATTTGCCTAAATAATTCATCAACCATACAAAAGACCCAAATCATGCATTCCAACATACATGACATCATCCATGAGTAAGCTAGCATGCTCCTAACATCAAGCCATGACCAAAATCACTAATTCATACAATTTGTACCAATAAAGTTTCCCTTTAGGGAAAGTAGCATCCAAAAACCCAACTTTCATCAATATCAATATAGATACACCAATAATATGCCTAAACTAGTTTATAGATACCATTCAACACATTAATCATTCATATTTCACTAGAACATGCATATTCATAATCCAAAAGTTACTATTTCGGGCAATCTATGAACAAGATACTAAATTTCACCCAATACTTGCTAAATCATCATAAGACAACATCTATTGAACACAATTAACATCTTAGAATCATCAACAACCATCAATTGCACAATCTCATGATCAAAATTTACTATTTTGGGTAAGGTATGAACTAGGTAATCAAATCATGGATTTCTTGCATAATCAACCTAGATTAACAATCATCTAACATAACTAACATTATATAATCATCAAATCATCATCAATTTCATCTTTTTATCACTAATTTCAAATTAGGGTTTATCAAGAGTCTAAAACCATAAAAAACTAATAAAACTTACCTTTAAACGTGTATAAATGAAGAGTTGAACTTGCTAACACCTTGGAACACTTTAACAAAATCGATTGTATGTTTTCATTCTTGATCAAAATCGCAAAAGGGAAGATGCTTGGGAGTGCTCGGCCGCAAATGGGGGGTTTGGGGGGGATTAGGGTTTTAATTTTGGTAATATTAATTTATATGTATTTACAAAATAAACCCATCTTGTACACATTTTATAAAAACTAATCTTTTTAAAACTTTTTAAAAGGTTTTTAACTACAAAACACAATATTATTAATCATCAATAACAATCATATACTTTTTTAACTAATCACAAAACACATGAAATAAATATTACACATAGTCACGTTATCAAGCAAAATTTACAAATAATATTTAAATCCATAAATTCATGAATTACATAACCACAAACTAATAATCAATATTATTAGTTAAATTATTATATGTTTATTATAGATAATTGTTATTAAGTCACTAACATTGAACGACAACTAGTGTGTGCTCACGGCACGTGTATGCAAGACCTAACGGAACTAACGGAGTTTGGTAACGAAAAATTATCGAATGTCACATTTTCCCCCATATTTATAACTACATATAAAAATGTAGGTATGTGTGTGTATATATATATATTTGAAAATAATATATAGAATTTAAAACCGTTTAATCCTGATTACTCCCGATTAATCGCTAGTCGCTACCTTGCCGCCGTCCAATGCCTTGTGATTTTTACAATACTAACTATAATTATTTTTATTGTGTAAATATACATTTATTATATTAAAATTTATTAGATTAATATGAACACATACGTCGACCACCTGCACCAAACTATCGCTCGCTGCTCAACGGAAACCGGTGACCGTTGTCACTCTGCTCCGGCGAACGACGAAATTGAAAGCTTCAGTCGTTAATTTACTGTGGGAGCTGCTGCAGCTGTGATTGCATTAGGGTTTGTTCTTTGTAGTGCTGTTGATAAATCGAAGGATTTATTTACCGTGATAGGGTTTTTGGATTTTCATTTCCATTGTAGGGGTTTTTGTTGATCAGATTGTTGGAAGGGGGATTGAATTAGTCACGGCCTAATAGAAGAACGCTAACTTGGGTGTGCATTTGGTGAGATCGTTCTATCTCTGTTTTTCACCTTGTTTACTTTTAGCTTCCTGTTTAGACTGTTTCGCTTGGTTAGGGTTACCAGCATCTGGTTTTAAATGGGGATAGCCATCCCCTATTCTTGTGCTATTTCTGCATTCTTGTGATTTGATTGTGCATCACTTGTGTGCTATTTACTTCTTGTAAGTGACTGCATTTGATTATGAATAGTATCTGTTACACTTCTATTTTAAGGTGATATCCGTAAATAGTGGTTGTATTTGTGGGCTTTGTATGGTATTTTTTATTAGAGTGGGTTAGTGCGGTAAAATAGATAAGAGGATTCATTATGCTGTCGCAAGATCATGTTCGTGACGAGAAGTGCATATATAGGGAAAAAAGGTTATAGGTTACGATTGGCATCATGGAATGTAGGAACATTAACTAGTAAGTTATTAGAGTTATAGACACACTGAAGGGACGTAGGGTACAGATAGCGTGTCTACAGGAGACTAGATGGCAGGGTAGGGGAGCAAAATAGTGAAATGGGTATAAACTATGGTATTCAGGATCAGATGGCACAAAAAATGAAGTAGGTTTCTAGTTTCTAAAGAACTTCAAGATAATGTAGTGGAGGTGAGAAGATATGATTATAGACTTATGTTGTTAAGAATAGTAATAAGGAATGAAGTAGTGGCAGTAGTTAGTGTGTATGCACCACAGTTGGATTAGGGGAAGTGGAAAGAATAAAGTTGTAGGAGAGTTTAGATCAAGTTATGGGAGACATACCTCGAGAAGAAAAATATGCATAGGAGGAGATTTAATAGGCATATTCATAAGGATAATGATCACTTCCCTTTGGTGCATGGAGGATTTGGGTATGGTCTTAGGAATGATGGCAGAAAGGAGCTTCTTGACTTTGCAGTAGCGCACGACTTAGGTGTTATAAATTTGTTTTTTAAGAAAGAGACTCGCATCTAATCACGTTTAGCATCGGTAAGAGACACACGTAGATAGACTATTTCCTCATGAGAAAAGAAGATCGTAGCTCGTGGAAGGACTGTAATGTAATCTCGGGAGAGACAGTAGTGACTCAACATCATATGTCGGTGGCGGATCTTTGCATGAAGAGAGCAATTATCAAACCAACCAAGAGAATTAGTCCTACGATCAGATGGGCTAGCTCAAAGACGAAAAGATTACCATCTTTAGAGATAAGGTCGTTCCAATACCTAAACTAGGCCACAGGAAGACACAAAACAAAAGTGGGAGGCCATGGCCACTAGAGTCATTCAAGCAGCTAAAGAAACTCTTAGAGTTACAACAAGTAGGACAGATGGTCATAAGGAATTCTGGTGGTGGAACAAAGATATACAGTAGAAGATAAGAATTAAATAGCAAAGCTTTAGAGAGCTTTTACGTTGTAATAATGCGGAAGAACGAGCAGAACTAAAAGATAAATACAAGGAGGCCAAATGAGAGGTGAAAAAGTCTGTGTCAGAAGCAAAGAACATAGCTTATAAAAGGATGTACAAGCGACTAGAGACGAAAGAAGGAGAAAATGACATGTTTAAGATTGGCAAAGCAAGAGAAAATAGAAGACAAGACTTGAGTATGGTGAAGTTTATAGAGGCTGAGGATGGAAAGGTCTTGGTGAAGGAGAGAGACATCAAGATGAGATGGAAAACTTACTTCAATAACCTTTTCAATATAAGTAGCCCTAATCATCATCATCCTCATCATCATCCTCATCATCATCATCATCATCATCATCATCAATCATCATCATCAATCATCAATCATCATCATCATCATCATCATCATCATCATCATCATCATCATCATCATCATCATCATCAGCAGCA